>PVIY010003620.1:0-76382 GCA_004026745.1 Myrmecophaga tridactyla
TGACATGGTGTAGGACATAATGGCGGAAATTGAGGAACATAACCGTGGGATCTCTTTCAGCCTTGAAAGTCTAATTCTCTGTCTTAATCATAAGACATTCTTGAATAGCTCTGTGTGAACAGTTGTGTGCAATGAAGCTCTCCTGTGGACTGTCAAGGAAGCTCTCGTTTGGAAGGAAGAAGGTTGAGGATGTTCAAATAGTGGTCAGACCCACCTGAGCAATGGCTGCAGAAGTTGATTCCAAACTTCCATGACAGCACCACCTTCCTTGAGTGCTGGGGTAACAGAGACAGCTGGTGGCTCCAAAGGAGAACCTTAACTCATCAATCACCAAAGGCCCAGCCCCAATTCCAGGGTTACTGCTTCTGCTGTGAGTCCTCAGACCCAGGTGAGGGGTCTCAGACTCAGCACAGTGGCCCATGCTTCCCATTTAAATGTTTTTCCTTCAGCACTGGTGTGATTCTGAAGGACTCTGGGTGAATGCATGTGCGAATAAACAAAATGAATTTGAACTGTTGACACAAAAGGGAAAAATATAATCTTAGGTATCTCTAAGAGTTGGTAAGAGACTCAAGACTGGCAGTGACAGTAAAGGAACATACCTTGTTTGAAAGGTTCAGCCCTCAGAGGGGAGGTTGGGAGTGACAGCATATACCAATAACCCTGTGTCAATGAATCTATATCATTATATTAACCCATAAACCTGAGGGTGGTGGCCTGGTGCAGAAACTTGGTAAGGATGAAAAGAGAGAGAAACTTACATTGTTGTGGGAATGTGCCATAGACTGCATGTGATTTCTTGATACAATTTACAAAATACATTCAGAGTCAGAATAATCTTGTCTCCTGCTAAAAGTCTCATTTAGCTAAAGACAGGGCATCTAAATATACGATCTTTGCTGTGGATTATCAATAGTTCCAACTCCTAGTGTAAAAGGGGAGAAGCAATAGAGGCTGCCGCGTTGGACTGATTTCCGAGCAAAGACAAAGAGCTGATTTTGGAGGAAGCTGGTCGTCATTTCAGGGTCCCTACTTACAGAAGTGGAGACTGTAGACATTACACCATCCGTCCATGTCCGGAAAGGAGACTCCAGAAAGTGCCGGCCACAGGTCTTGTGATTCCTGAGAAGCAGAACCACCAGAGGCTAGCACAGAATGGCGAGATCACAGCCTGGGCTTCTGCAATGAGTTTAAGTCAAGAAGGGAAATCAGGAAGCCATGAGCCCAAATCAGCGAGAATATCCTACAGTCTAGAAAGAGTGAGACAAATACAGTTACAAGGGAACTGAGTGAATGTAATTACGTATGCCTTAAAGTGTGCAGACTTGTCTTGACAAGTTTTATACTAAGTAATGGAACAACCTCCTGAATTTTTCTTAGAGCTTTACAGTCATCTCAGTGAAATTATGGAGCTTGACTATGGGTCAGAAGTCTTGAAAAAGCAAACCTTTTGATCTTCTAGAGTCCGTAGGCTCTAGAAAGTAAGCTTGATTTTAATTCCTGACAGACTCTTTGAATGTATTCGTCAAAAGGTGGTGTGTTTGCTTTTTAGGAAGGAATCAGTCATTTCAGGAGCACACCAAGTTAACTGAACTTTCTTTTGTTATGAGATTACTAGAATGCTAAAGATACAGAGTTGATTGCAATAAGGCATTTAGGAACATTTCTCATGATTTATTTGTGAAAAATATGGAGAAATAGGTTTGTAGTTGATTCGCTAACAATGATCAAAGAATATGGATTAATGGATTGATGTCGAATTGGAGAGAGGTCTCCAGTTAAATACCATAAAGCTCAGGTCTAGTCCACATGACTTTCTTGAAAACACAAAAGGTATACATCAGATTTGATGTAGGCCCAAAGTTGGGAGAGATAACTAATGCCATGAATAGAAAAAAATGTATTTATAAATTGCCTACTAGCTTCTTACTTCACATGGCAGCAGGCCAAATTTGCTTGATATGCTTCTTAAGACTCCCAAATAAAATACCCAGAAATATACCAATTTAAAACCAGCAATTGCATTACAAATTAAGGAGCAGCACATACTAAAGAGCATGTGGAATTCTTAGCAGAGAGGATGGATAGACTGAGCCTGCATTCCACACATCAGCCCACAGCAAGCCCCCAAAGAGCCGGGTTGTTAAATAAGACCTAATTCAGGTAGTGAGATGTTATAAGGACATATTAAGATATGCAAGGTCTCTCAAAAATAAAACACTCATGTTCTCCTCCTAGGACAATGAATCAATTAATCCTTAATGTTCCAGTGGACTGAGGCGAATCAAAATCAGGGACCTTAGAATAGTAAAAAATGGACCCTGGTAGACTCAAAACCAATTAAATGGAGCTAGAGCATAATAATTAAGAAACAGGCTCTGGGATCAGAGAGACCTGCTATTACATCCCAGCTCTGCCACTTTACTAATTGTAGGTATATACAGAAATTATTTAACCTTTCTCAACCTCATTGAAAAAGTGGGGTCTCTACAGGAATTAACTAGATAATGTAGGTGAAGTGCTTAATATGATTCCTGACCCATAGCAAAGGCCCAAAACATTATAGCTCTCATCAACCCTATTAATATTTTAGTAAAAATAATTATGTTAACTGTGGTTAAAAAATAGAAAGCATAATTAATTTTTAAAACAGTTACTCTCAAGAAATAAGTATATAATAAGAAACTGTGTTTGTAATCCTAGATTAAATTAATAATGGCAAGAAAATATTGGGTGCTGGGAGAAAGCAGGTAATGAATATATCTAAGATAAATTAAATGACTTGCCTTAAATGAAGGGAGCCATGAATTATAGTTTTGCTTCAAACTTCTTTAGTTGTTGAAGTTTAGATTATATATGTATTTAATAAATGTAAAGGATAAAATTCAGGGTTTCTACTTTCAGAAGCACTAAAAGGCTAAAATCCAGCAAAGCATGGTCTATGAAACAAAAATGAGAAAATAAATCAATGCAAAAAATCCTGAAGTTTAAAACAAAATGGCAAAAGTAAAGACAAACAAATCACTTATGATAAAATATGTAAGTGGATTAAATGACCTTATTATTAAAAGACAAAAACTCTCAGATTTAGTTTAAAAATAAATCCAACTATAATCTGTTTAGGTGAGACATGCTGAAAACGAAATGATGGAAAAAAAGTTAAAAAATAAAATTAATGATTTGGGAAACAGTAGAGAGTAGATTCAATAAATATGTCTAAAAACTAGTTCACTAAAATAAAAAAAAAGGTAACCTCTGGAAAGTTTAGATATAAAAAAGAGAAAATAAAATTAATAAGGAAGCATAAAAACATACACAAAGGAAATTTTAAGATTAAGAGAATCAATGCTATTCATAGTTACATGATAAGAAATTTGAAAATATCAATGCAAATACAATTTTCTGGAAAGATGAATTTCAATGTAAGATAATTTGTTCTAAAACTCAGAAAAGGGTTGAAATTTAAAAATTATTTAGTAAAACTAGCATAATCTTGGCAAAGATGTCACAAAAAAGTTTTAAAACATTCTTAAATATGCATATAGATGAAAAAAACGAAAAATTTAATCCAATGGATTCACGATGATCACTATAATATATATATATATATCACATCAGCAAATCTAGTAAAAAAAAGCATGCAATAAAATCCAACTCTCTTCTCAAATAAAGCTCTTAGAATAGAGGAAGTAGAGTGATACCTAAGGTGGTAAATAATAACTATATCAAACCAACAGCAAACACTTATTGATGAAACCCTAGAGGCATTCCTTTTAAAATCAAGGACAAGAAAGGGATGTGCACTGAAACTACTGATAATTAGATTGTAAAAGATTTATGATACAATAAATCAGGGACTGGAAAAGAAACAGACAAAATTGTCAATATTTGAAAATCTGACAAAAATGGTAAAAATGAATAAAGTACTCAGACAGATGGCTGGATACAACATAAATATTTTAAAACTCAATAGCTTTTTAATGTATAAATGTAACATTTGGTAAATAGAGTGGAAAAAAATTCTCATTGACAATAATAATTACTAAATACTAAAATATGCTTTAATATAAAAATGTATGGGTCTAATGACAAATTTAACTGAATGATTAAATTTGATATAGAAACAAAACAGTTTGAATAAATGCAAACATGCCATATTTCTATATGGAAAGACTGTTACGAATATGCCAAATCTTTCCAAATTATTTCATAGCTTTAAAAAGTTCTAGTCAGACATTTTGGGGATGAAGGAAGGTCCTTGACAAAAATAGGAAGAATAAACAGGCAAAATTTACCAAGAAAAACATGCAAAACATGAGGGCAGGATCCTTTCCTGTATAGGAAAATGTATTGTAATTTTCCTCTAGAATTGAACAGCATGACATGGGTAAAGGAATCCTCAGAGAGAGCAGTTAAAACAGCTAAGAAACAAACTCTAGTAACCATATTTGCTGATGTATGGAATGAATTTTTTAAATATGTCCAAAATAGCAGTGCATGCAATGGCACTATTTTAAAAGTAGAAAGCAGAACTATAAATTAATGAATCTGTTCAAAGGCAGGAGAAAATTTGCATCGTCCTCCTGCCTCTTAAATGTAGAACATGTGTATACTAGAAAATGAAATCTGTGTTCCTTTATAAACCTGGCTCAAAATTATCTCCAATTCATGTATGTTAAAAAGAATTTTAAAATGTTTCTGCAAATATGGCTCATGGGAACCTGCTATAGGCTAAAAGAAGCACTAAAATATAGTGGAAGGAAAGGTGGAGAAGGAGGCTGAATTTTAAGTATTTGGAAAATGAAATTATATACCAACCTTATTATACATTTAGCCCAAAATACAGATGGGTTAAAAAACTAAATGTAAAATAATAAACCATTAGAATGGATATTTAACTGCTCTCAGGATTAGAGAAGAATTTTTCGAGACATAAAAGTAATAGAAGAAAACACAAAGAGAAATATTAAGGTTCAATGCAGAAAATATTAAATTCTTACATACAGAGAGAAATTGCAGACAAATTTGCAAGGCAAATACAAGCTGGGAAAATAAACAACAGATATGGGGTTAGTATTGCTGTTTTCTAAAGAGATCTTAGAAATCAAGAAGAGAAGACACTCACACCCCCATTAGGAAATTTGGCAAGGGACGTGAACAGATTTAGTCACAAAAAGTGAGCTACCAATGGGTTAATATATATAGTCTACAAATCAGCCTCATTTGTAGAAGAGAAATTTAAATTAAAACAAGATGCTACTTTCCACAAATTGACTAAGATTTTTTAAACATAATAACGTGATATGCTAGCAAAAGGTGTAGGATGATATGGGCTCTCATATACTGTGGTGGAAGTAGAAAATTTTATAACCTTTCTGGAAACAATTTAGTGATATATATCAAGGTCTTTAAAATGTTCATACCCTTTTACAGTAATTGTCCTTCTGGGAATCAAGGCTATGAAAATAATTAGTCAAAGATTTATATTTATGTACAGTGATGTTCATAGCAGTATTATGTGTAATGGCAAAAAAAAAATGTGGTAACCACCTAACACCAAAGGGAAATGATCAAACTGTGCTATAATTCATATAATGCACTAATAGGAATTATATATTTGAAGCTGATGTGTCGAAATGCTCATTTTACATTAATAGTAGGATGTAAAACATATGGACAGTATAATAACAAAATTTAAATGGAAAATAAATATGCATCATACCACATTTTCTATACAGTTTAAAAATAAATTCAAGTAGTATATGGCTAAAAACTCTGGACAAGTACCAATGAGATAAATTTATTACTATAAATGTAAAGTTCTGAGTTGAGGCTCAAAAAATGGAAATGGAAGAGGACGGACTTGCATTTTTGCAAAGGGCCCAGGGAATTTGGTTGCCCACAGGCTTGGTGATGGAACATACCCAAGAGCAGACCCAGCTGCTGTGGTCCCGAGCCCTGTGTCCAGGGGGTAGGCCGCAGTCTCGTGCTCTGTGCAGACAAAGCACATCTGAGGCACTGTCCACGTTTTCAGAGGGTCACAGAGATTCTTTATCTCAGGGGTCCCATCCAGTGAGAGAGGCCAGGGGATCCATCTGGAAACCCTGTTATATAAGGAGCTGCAAAGGAATGTTCAAGCTGGAGAGGAGACTGCTTATGTTCATTGTTATAGCTGATTTCAAGTACAGGAAAGAAAGGGACGTAGACTAATAGTGAGTGGCTCATGCAACAAAACTAGTTCTTGGGCAGAAATCAAAGGGAGGCAGATTTTGGAGCCAGGTAAGGTGTGGTTTCTACCAGTTTGATATGTTAATAAACAGATGCTGGTCTTGTAAAGTGGCAACCTCCCCAGGATGAAAACAGGCTGCATGACCTTCCTTCAGGCCTAATAGTGAGAGCCGGTTCACTGGGCAGAAATTGGACTGGAAGATACTAAAAGACCCTGCCAGTTTTAAGAGTCTGCGTTTCCATCAATGACTGACTAGAGAGACCTAGGTGGGCAAAAAATAGATATGTATATTGAGGGTTACACACATTCCTTAGTCCAGTGGTTCTCAGT
The DNA here is from genome assembly GCA_004026745.1 of Myrmecophaga tridactyla. Classification (NCBI taxonomy): domain Eukaryota; kingdom Metazoa; phylum Chordata; class Mammalia; order Pilosa; family Myrmecophagidae; genus Myrmecophaga; species Myrmecophaga tridactyla. The sequence continues at coordinate 6,560 of PVIY010003620.1, forward strand.
GTTTCCTGAGCAACAGATCAGCTGGAGAGTTTGTCGAAACAGAAATTACTGGGCCCATCACCAAATTTTCTGATTCAACAGGTCTAGGTGGGACCTGAGAATTTGCTTTTCTAACAAGTGCCTTGGGATACTGACGCTGCTGGCTCCCAGGAGCGCACTTTGAGAACCACTGCTTCAGGTCAAAGCAACAGATGAGATTTTCTTAAGGCTGCAGCTCAGTGGTAGAGAAAGCCCAGCAAGTCTAGGCTATATAGGAGACACATGCTAAGTGACATGTGTACTAGGCTGGCCCTCTCTCCCATCCAAATGAATTGATGCTGATCTTTCAATATTACTAAGGGAAGCAAGTGGGTGATTTTCTCCCATCATCTTTTAAGTGCTCTTAAGTGGTGGGCAAGTTCATTGCCGTTTAAAAATTCATGAAAGAATTATAGTCTTGGTCTTGGTTCCATTACTAGGGTTTGGTGGCGGGGAGGGGTTGTTTTGTGGATTTGTTATTTATTGGCTTGTTATTTTACTTGACACTGGAAAGAAACTTTTCTTGGTGAAACACCTTGTTGTGATTATGACAGACAGCCAATAACATAGCAAACCATAAATGAGCACCCCCACATTTGGTGATGTTCTCAGCATGTCAGAGAAATTCTGATGACGATACCTAGCTCCTGTGATAGTTTTGATTCAAAGCCAGCGTCGTTTGAGTTATCGGTTAATTGGTTTAGGAGCCTTCCCCCCTCCACCTCCTGCTGTTTTCTCCCCAAGCTTGTGATGTGCAATGAGCAGACTGTGTGCTTTACACACTTTGGAGCCAGTTGCCATGGCACTTGGGATGAATCCGGTTCCTATAGTAACATCGGGTTGACTTGTGGCACCTTGTACCCCAAGCTGATCACAAGCAGTGACTTATTTGATCTCATGTTAATCTGAAAGAGATCGGCATTTGTAGGACTGAAAAATGTTCCGTTTCCCTGCAACCCACCCAGTCCTTCCTGCCTGCCCTCCCTCCTCCTCACCACCAAAATAATAATAATAAGTCAGCACTCTTTCTTTAGCAACCTACAGAAATAAACTAGAGTGTTGTGTTCATGTCCTCATCAGATGAAGGTGTCATTTTGAGGTTCAATTCCTATCCCCCTCCCCATTTCCAAGGCCAGCCCACCCATCTGGGCCTGGCGGGCAGCAGGGAAGAAATCCTAACAGTCCTAAAGCCCCACGGTCAGGGCGTCACACCAGCGGTGGTCCCTCTCTGAACAGGCTCAAGAGGTTCTGTGTTTTCTGCATGCATCTTTACTCCAGTGGCTCATTAGCAGCATTAACAAATGCAAGCAGGTGCAGCCCCAGGAAAGGCCTGGGAAGGCCAGTGTGAAGACCCTCCTCCACCATCCTCCAAAGAAATGACATGTGGTCAGTAATCAGCCAGTGCATGTTTTCAGTGGGGAGCTCGCTGTGGTCCTGGAGCAGACAAAGTGGGGGTGTTGATTCCAGATCATTCCTAACCAGAAAGAATCTCAGTTATTGAGAAAGACATTCAGTGAAGGAGGGTCCCTTATGCCTTGTCCCACCACTTGTTCAAGTGCCTTATACTTTTCCTTGAGGTGACATTTATGTTTATGATGGGATGAACCATGTCCCAGAGAAGCTCTGTTGAAGTCCCAACCCCTGGTTCCTGTGAGTGAACCTGATTTGAAACTGGGTCTTTGCCAGTGTGATCAGGTTAAGATGAGGCTTTACCACATCAGGGAGGGCCTGAATCCACTGATGGGGTCCTTGTAAGACGAAGGACGTTTGGACGCACAGACACACAGGGGAGAAGGCCATGCAAAGACAGGCAGAGATTGGAGTGATGCGTCTACAAACCAAGGGACGCCAATCATTGCCCATGACCCACCAGAAGCTAGGAAGAGGCCAGGAAGGATTCTCCCCAGTGGGATTCAGGTGGAGTGTGGCCCTGCCCACACGGTCATTTCGGACTTCTAATCTCCAGAACTGCGAGACAATAAACTTCTGTCTTAAGTCACCCAGTTTGTAGTACTTTGTCACAGCAGCCCTAGGAAACTAAGATGACGCTTATGTGCATGTTTCTACTTCAGTTACCTAAACATCACTCACTATTCATTCATTCAGCCAATGTTGGTTGAGCTTCTGGCTTGTTCCCTGGCCCTCTCTTGGCCCGAGGACACAGCATCAAATTGCACAAACAAGGTTTGTTCTTTCTTGGAGCCCACATTCTAATGGGGAAGAAGGATAATAAGCAAACAAAGAAAATATCTGGAATATGGAAAGTGCTATCATAAGCATAAAATTGGATGCCTTGATAGAGAGTAGTTGGGGAGAGGGCTGCAAGTCGAGTGGTCAGCTAAGGCCTTCTGAGGTGCCCTTAAGACCTGATTACTAGAAGGAGCCGCGATGGGACCAGGTTAGAGAGGACATCTCAAGCAGAAAGCAGTGGTCAGTGGGGGAGGCGGGGAGGTGGGCAGCATCCATGCCGGGGCAGGGCAGTAGGGGAGGAGATTGGAGTGGAATCAGGGGCCGCATCTGTAGGGTCTTGGTACCATGGAAAGAGGTCTGATTTTAAAGAGTCATGGGAACCCTTGAAAGTTTTTTAGCAGGGAAGGGACAGAATTGGCTTCCTATTCAAAAGTTCACTCTGGTGCCTCTTTAACACGCTTCTTTTCCATCTTCCTTCCCATTGGTTGTGAGTAGGAAAAGCCATTTGCAGCCTGTCTGAAGATGGTCGGCATGTCACACTTCATCCTTCTTTTCCAAGCCCAATGACTCAGTCTGTTTTTCATCCCTGTGTGCGGTGAACTTTGCTATGCCAACTTTGGAGAAACAGTCCATATTCCTTTTTCAGAGAATTTAAGAGCCAGAAGGGCCTGGAAGAGCACCAGGGCCAATCCTTATTTTACAGAGGAGGAGACTCAGAGTGACTTGGCCATCATCACACAACCACACAACTGGGTACGAGAACCCAGAGCTCCTGTCCCTCCCCAGACTAGTGGTCTTTCCATGTGCATGTTTATTTAGCTGCCCTCCTTTTTATCTCTCCTCTTCTGGTTAGTCTTCTCTACCTTTTTCTGGTCCCTGCCATTCCCCAGTGTGCTAGAATATCCTAGGATTGGGATGCTCATTGCAATAAACGGGAAATTTGGCCATCATTTTCGGTTATACTGAGGTTTTTATTGTGGTGGAAATTGCCATTTTCACCCTTTTCTGCTTTTGTGTTATTTGTGGCTCCCATTGGGGCCTGCCTAAATTTTCCATGCCTTGCTTGCCCCTCCATATTTTCCCATTCCTGGGAACTGGGTGTTATTGTTTGTTCACTGACAGGTCTGTACGACCAGCTGACATGCAAGGGAGGCAGTCAGCATGTGGCCTTGGGGGCCACTGACCCACCCCCTCTCATGATAACCCACACAGGTTGCCCTTCTGTGGGACTTCAGCCGCGGCCGCTTTGCCCATACCTCAGCCTTCACGGAAGCGGTCAGGGCTCTCCTCTGACTCCCACCCCTACATGAGGACCTACCTCCATGGGTCCCCCCACCTCTGTCCACTCCCGAGCGGGGCTCCGGAGCCATTCATTTAGCAGTCAGAGAATACTAATGATAGGTAATAACCACAGCTGCAAGAATGACACATTAGCATTAGGTGACAAATAGGCCCTCCACTGTCAATGCTAGCCCTGTCACATCCAAGCAGCATGGTTGGGGAAGCACACAGTACAGTCCAAACTCAGTTCTTCAATCTCAAAGTCTTGCCTCCACTAGAAGCTGTATTCTTCCAAGCATTGGGGGGTTCCACATAGGGATCCGTGACCAGAGGGTTTCGAGGTTTGGCAGTGTTGTCTGGAAATCAGGTGGTAATGATAAGAGGCTGCTCTCAGTGACATTATATGCTCTAATCATCACAGAAGTCTCTGGAGGTAAGATGACTACTCCATTTTTCAGATGGGGAAAGTGTAACTCAGATGATCAGTGATTCATCCGAGGTCACTGGCTGAGAAGAATTGGAGCCGGAGCATCATCCCGGGTCTGGGGCTCACTTCTCACTGCTGTCCCACCCCCTCAACCTTCTCGACCAGCTCATGTGCTGAGCAGCTGACAAGGAAATGCATGGCCGAGAGTGCTGCAGTGGAAGGGACAGTGTCTCCGCAGGGGGCTGCCTTGGGTGGTATAGAGGTGTGTTGGGTGTAGGCAGGGCTCAGCTTGGTGACCCTCTGAGTGAAGCCCATGCCCATTTGTGGTGGGACAGTCCTGCTTGGAACTCAGGAGATGTGTGTTCTGGATCTGGCCACACCTCCAGGGACTCTGTGGCCTTAATAAAGTCATTGGCCATAAACAGTCTGAGCTTAGCTTTTTCACTACAAAAGGAAGGAGTTGGATTAGAGGACCTTCAGGTCACATTCACTGATACCATTCTAGGATATAAAAGGCTCTTCACTGATGAGCAGACATTTCCTTTTTGATGTATTTTCGTCCTCCCATTCTTAGTCAACATTGTACTGTCAGCTGCAGGTTGTCCAGGCCCCTGGTGTCTCTCCTTTCCATACATCACACCCTAAGGATGCTGCTGTGCTGCTGCTGCTGCTTCTTCTCCTTCTCCTTCTTCTTCTCCTGCTCCTTCTCCTTCTTGTTTTTGTTATTGTTAAGTGGGGTCATTGTCTAATATATATTTTTAACAGTAAGCCAGGGACAGTGCCTTTCTGACAGTGGTGTTATAACCAATGGAGACCTTTTAGCACCCACCCGATTCTGCTCAGAGCTCATCAGTAAGCCTCAGGCTAACTGCACCTCAAAGTGAGATGTGCCAGCCCAGTCACAGGAACTGGGAGCTGTCTTCTCTTCCAGGCCAGAAACCGGTCAAGGGCTTCTCACCCAGCAAGATTTGTGAAAGATTACCCCAACCTAGAAACTGTCAGAGAAGGACCAAACGACCAAGCGCACAAATGAGAAGGGTTGGGGACAGTGGGCCCAGCAGGCCCCAAGCACCCAGCTCAGTGCCTGAAACCAGCAGCTGTCTAACGACTATTGGTTGAATGGCTGCCATTGCCCGAGGAGGAGGAACAGCTAATCTCGAAGCCAGAGCTGCCCTGAAATCTCAGCCAGCACTTGAGGCAGTGATACCTTTCTTTCCATTACACCACAGAGAGAGTGCTGGATCAGTAGTTCAAATTGGAGCCCCAGTTTTGCAATCTCAGGTGTTTCTTTGGGTGAGTTGTTGACTCCTGAGCTTCAGTTTTTGAGGACGAGCACTGCTTCTGCTCAGCCTTGTTGCAAAATTCTTGTAAGATGTGAGTGTGTGCCATCCCCTATAAGCACCTTAGTTTGGGGAGGGAGGAGGACAGAGAGCAGAGGTGGGGTCTCACTCGTATCCATGACACGTAGCACTGCAGGGTTTTCAACAAAAAGTAAGTGGAAAGATAGATGGAGGGACAGATGGATACATAAAGAATGCTCTGGGAGTTTGGGAACTGCTGAAGATAAACTTCCCCTACTTTGAAAGGGCTTTCCTGCCTCTTTTCTGTAACAGAGCAGGGGGCTGTATCCTGCTGTATTTTTCTGCTCAAAGTCACTCCCCCGGGGGAGACATAATGGAGTGATGGACCAGCCCAGAGACACACTGGCTTGAAGCTTTACTTGGGGAGTCTGCAGCCTTGGCCTCAGCAGCCCTCTGCCTGTGGCTAGAAGATGTGTTCCAGGCATACCTGTTTATGCAGAAAAGCCCAGCTTCCCTACACCAAGCAGGATGGGGGTGGAAGGCAGAGGCTCCCTGAGAGAACGCGCTCAGCTCCTGCTCGCCCAGCTGCAAACGGGTGGCAGTAATCCCTAGGACATAATCTGGCCTTTTCTGCTGGGCCCACCTGCTGCTGTTGTCGCGCTCTAGGCGCTGCTGCTGCCATCCTCCGCGGGGCTGGAGCCTGCGTCTTGGCAGCCCAGGGGTAATAATTAGGGGTGGGGCAGCTCCCCAGCTGCTGTGATTTTCAAGGAGGGGCCCTCGGGGGAGAAGGGAGGGCTGGGACCCAGCCAACAAAAGAAGAAATTAAATGGGCTGTCCCGGGAACCCACAGTTAGCATTTAAGCTCCAGCATTAGCTGTGGGCTTCACCCGGGAAGTGGGACTCTCTCGCCAGCCCCCTCCTGTTCCCCCTTCTATTTGTGAGTACAGTTTATTCTGCAGAGGTTGGAAGGACTCTCAGCAGAGCCCCTGAGATGGGGTATTATCATGCCTGAGGCTCAGGGAGCCACGCTTGGAGCATTCCACAGTCCCCTGGGGTGCGAGGACAAACACTGTGACAGAAACGAACAAGCCAGGCCAGAGACCAGGGCAACCGCCCCATCCTGCCCCCTCATTACCCTGGATGGTGGCCGGCCCTCAAGCAGCATCAGTGCAGTGACAGGCCATTAACCCCGAGGGAATTAGGACGTATTTCATTTACTGGGAGATATTTCAAACTGCCTTTTTGTTGTGGGGAGGCAGCCAGGAAATACTGAAAAATGAAACCACCTCCTCCTTCACAGCACCCGAGACGGAGCTCTGAGCACCTCCCGGGCTCTTTCCCTCCTGGGAGCCCCACTGCAAACTTTCCAGGTAGGGTGTGTGTCCCCACTTGACAGCTGAGTAAGGTGAGGTTCCCAGATGTTCCACAGCTGGCCTGAGTCCACACAATCCGTGTGGAGGAGAAAGGACACAAGCAGATCGGCCTGTCCCCCAGACCTCTTTCTGGTTCTCCGTGCGGTCCTCGTAGCGTGAGTGCCAGGCCTCCCTCTGTTGTCCTGGAGAATTTCCCTGTCTCTCCCATGTGGGAAGAGATGGTGAGAGAAGGTGACCCCGCCGCCTCAAGCTTGAGCTTTGCTAACTAACCCGGTGAGCCGGAAGGTGGTGACGGGGGCATGGGAAAGAGTCCTCGGGAACTCCCGGAAATCGTGTGTCCTTCTTGACCTTTAGTTTCTTCCAATAGTAATGATCACGATCATTAGAAATATTGCAATCAACAACCACAGCTGGGCTTGTGACTGCTTTGGAATGAGCAAGGCCCTTGGTCTGGTGGGTGGATTCTGGAAGTAGAAACGGCCTCATAAGTAAAAGTTGGGAAAAATAGAAACCAGCTTCCAAGGAAGGTTCTAGATATCCCAAGCCATGCATTGGGCCCCCTCCTCCATGGGTTGACTGAAATGCACTGTGCTCAGGTGGATGAGCAGAGTTAGCTACTTCTCTTGGCCTCGGCAACCTTACCGTCTTTTAAAACCACGTTTCCATCAGAATATTCAAAAGGGAGGATCCCGCCTCCCACAACCCCGTCTTCATTACCCATGACCCCGTAAGGTGTCAAATTAAACGCATGTGCTGACCAGCGTACAAAGGGCAGTGGGGTTGTCTGGGTTTGCACGCAATAAGGAGGCTCATCGTCTGGAGCATCTAAAGACAAGAATGAAACTGTTGAAAAGTTGGTCAGCTTTTAATATTATCATACACTGACAATTGTAAATAATAATCCAGTGATAACGTATTCCTCCCCATTGGAGCAGATGGCTCGCCACTCCCTGCCACCAATATTTTGCATGTTCCTGAATTTACATGTCTCTGGTCGGTCGTTTGCTTGATTGTTTTGGTTTTTATTTTTATTTTTTTTAAACCAATGGGCCACCACAGTCAGTTTCAGCTGTCTTTCTGGTCAACCCCATGCTTGCTACACAAATGTTATTTTTCAGTGGTTGTGTTTAGGCAACTACCTAGAGAATGGTCGGAAACCACAGGAGGGGAGGGGAACAAGCAAGTAAAGTACTGTTTTCTTCTTTCTGTTATTTATTTCTAAATGTCACAGAAATGTTTCTATTCATTTTGGGGTTTTTGTAAAGCGCTTTTTTTAACCGAGGCCTAAATCAGGGGCCTCCACTTGGCAGTGTCCCTTTAAGCAGAGCCGAGGGAGGGACGGCGTGGCAGGGATGCGGGGAGCTGTAGAGGACTCGTACTGTACAATTTTCTGGGTCCTGACTGATAAATTATTGTGCGTCTTCCGTGTGTTCTGACATGCAATACAATTTGTCCATGCAACAGTGATGATAGGCTGTCCTGCGCTAATAATCAAGAGCCCTTTATTTAGCTCCTGCAGCCTTTTAGAGAAATCTTAAGTAACTGTTCACATCCTTTATCGGTTTTCTCTTCCACGTTTTAGCATAAGTGGAAAAGGCTTTTAACCTTGAGAATTTTACTCACAGAGGGGCTGGGGGCGAGGAAGAATATGTGTTGTTAAAAGTGTAAAGGAAGTGGGAGGACATTGACTCTCTCAGCTGTAACAGCTTCCTCCGGGCCTGCTGCATGGGATCGTGAGTTTTTTGGGGCCTTAGACATTGTCCAATCCGTGCCCCTCCTTTTACTAGAGAGAAAAGCAAGCCCTGAAAGGTAAGTGACTTGCCCAAGGTGCTGTGGCAGATTCATCTGGAGGTGAGTTTGAGCTCCTCTGAGCAGGCAGAGAGCCTTCACCACACCGTGATGCTTTCCTTGAACTTGGCCCCCTGGTTCCCACCAAAGCAGCTGAAACATGTACATCCAAAACTCTGTCCACATTGCAGTAAGGCCTTTGCCCACTTCTCTGTGTCTGATCTATTGGTGGTAGATTAGGACCTCTCAAAGACAGATGCTACTTCTGCGTAAATTGCTTTGTGTAGCATCTGTGTGGCCCAACCCAACTTTGTGCAAAATGGGCTTTGGCATCTGGACATCACTTTTTATTCTTTTTATTCTTGCAAGCCTTAAATCATGAAGCCACCTCTTCCTTGCTGCTTGCAATTTGGGTAATGGAAAGGCAGTGCCTGGTCTTGGGGTTCAAATATAGTTTCTAAAAGATTGGAGCAACATTGAGAGGGCATGCAAGTACTGAGTCGAAGCACTTGGATGGTAACAGCGATGGTGATGCTCATCAATTCTCTTACCTTGTATACTCAAAGATTTTTTTCACTCCCTTGGGAGTCTTCTACTAACCTTCTCTAGTGAAGTGAGCTCCCTAAACAAATTGCTTATATTAGACCTGTATCCCCATTCCTCGCCGCCCCCCCATCCCTGGAGAACAAACGCACTTCAAGCAAATTCCAACATGCCCCCTATTCCAAAGAGGCCCCTGAGCCGTCTATATCCATAGTGCCCCAATCATAAAAATGAACCAAGCAGCTGGGGGTCTCCTACACCCAGGAACTCTCATAGGAAGCCTGGCCAAGCCAGACTCTTTAGTCCGAAGGAAGGATGCTGACCCATTTCTGCACAAGAAAAGCCCTTGCTGCAGAGGTATTTATCCAAGTAAAGTTTGTTCTGGGCTGAAAGCTGGCACAAAAGGGCTCTGCCAGTGAACAACGTTAGAATTAAAGACGTAATGATACCAATTAACTTTCCCATGTCCATGCTCTCTACATTTATTATTTGTGTGGAGATAAAGCCTTAAATAACAGGGCCAGCCTCTTTGGGAGCTCCACTTGTTGAGGGGAGAGAGGCAATGCCCTGATTATAGCAAGTTAAGATAAATGGTGTTCAGAGACCATGGCGAATCCCCCAGGGACAACCTGCTGAAAGGGGCAGCCTCTGTCCAAGCCAGGCTGGGCCCCACGGATGCATGTACTTTCTCTTTGACAGAGCATCGGCTGGGGAGGGAAACTGAGGTGCATGGAAGAAGAGGCTGTTGCTAGGTCCAAGTCCTTGGCCATCTGCCTTCCTGGGCCCAGGGAGAAGTGCAGAGAGGTGCTGAGTGTGGCTGCTTGACTCGCTTCTCTGGCCTTGTTCTGTTTTGTCAGCTGTGAAAGGAAGGTTGGGGAGATCTGTTCAAAAGATTTTAACCTGTATAGGCTTCAAATCGTCCTTGAAGTTCCTGAAGTTACCTGCAAAATGTGAGCATGAATGGGCTTCTGGGCTTAGCTCAAAGGACAGCATCCTTCCATTGCTTGCCTCGGCTTCTCATAGAGGTCCCTGAATCTAAAGTTAAGGGCTGCTGAAGATGCCTCTCCCCGAGCATCCATCTTGTTCTCCCAGGCGATGGTTTTATGCTGCCAAAATGAGCATATTTTGTTGGCTCAGTCAAACTAAGCAGCAAGGTTGTGGAGCCAGGTGATGGACGCTTGCATTAGAAATCCCCTATAAGCTGGCAGCTTTAAAGCACTGGCCAAATAGCCTCCAGGTAATGGTCCCCAAATCGGGTGGCTCTGGGGTCCCAGCCTCCTCTGGAACAGCTCACCTTCGTTCCCCTCCCCAGGTTACCTTCATTGAAAGTCATCCCCTTGAGCATTATATCAATTGAGGGCTAACCCTGAAGACGCTTTTCTACTGTGGGGCGGCAGGCAGCCTTGGTGCCTTGTAATACAGAATGAAGCTGGTCCCCCAAGCTTGATACCTTCCAACAACATCCTTAGAGTCCACATCCCATTGGCTTCCACTCAGCATGATCTGCAGGGCAGTGGATTGCAGTTCTCTTCTGGGAGTTCACTAATGAATTAATAATAATGAGTTTGTCCCTTGGGAATGCTAGAGAAAGTCTCCCAGAGTACTTGGAGGTATCCAGGGTGAAAACAAAAACAACTCTGTTTGGGAATTGGAGCATCTGGGAAGATTCTGGGAGCTTGATTCCCAGGGAGTGCCCAAGACCAGAGGCCTCTTCCCATTAACTTCTGTTTCCAACCAGGTGCAGACAGGTTCCTTATGTATTTTTTCACTTTCTTCCCCTGTCCTTCCTCCCACCCTCTCTTTCTTCTTTCCTTTCTGTCCTCTTTCCTATCTTTAATCTTTGTTTCAAACTTTCATGACCAGCCTTATGTTCCCATTAAGTTTTCAAAAATACTCCCTTGATCTGATCTGAGCTCCTAACCTGGGGCCTAAAGAGCCCGTGGATGGAATTCTGGGGGGTCTGTGAACTTGGGTGGGAAATAACTGGGTTTTTATTTTCACGGACTTCCACTTGAAAGGTATCATGTTATTAAGTTGTGACCATGGGCAACAAGCCACAACAGCGTAAGCGGTTACTATGATTTTGACACCGTTAGAAACCATGGATATTTTCCTAGCACATGAGGGTAGTTGGAGACATCTCAAAGTACTGTTCTCGCTCAACACAGGTTGACAGGATTGCCTTATTTAATCAAGAAGTCTATCTATTTTTGTATAGCAGATTTGTCTTTTAAATCATTTTGATGATGATATTGCAACGTAATCGGTTTCCTTTGTGATCCTTTTATTTTCATTTAAAACCATTATTCTGAGAAGAAATCCACAAAAAAATAGGTTACAAACCCCTGCTCTAAACCAAGGATTCATGGTCCAGTCCTTGCTCCTGATGTTTGAGTTGTATTATGGGTGGAACCATGACCTTCTGTGGGTGGTTGGGGGCAGGGGGGAGACAGAACCCAGGGAGACGAACCCCATGTGTGTCAACTTACAAGGAAACCTTCCTAACTTGGCCAACTCCAGAATGCATTTTACCCTGGGTACTCTTATGCTTTCTCATAAACTAAGTAAATAGTCCATGAGGATTTAAAAGGAACTTGCATCCATGTAGAGCTGACCAACTTGGAACAGGGCTCATAAAAAATCTTGAGATCAGTTTACTCTAGTCCTCCAAGCTTTCAGAGAACCAAGGGCGGTGGAGGGAGCCTCTGGTCTCCCTCATTGCCCTGGGCTAAGTGGGGTTGACGCAAGCAGTTGGGAGGGGGAGGAACGCCTTAGTGGCTGGGACCCCGGACCCTGCGGTTAGCTAGAACGAGTCTCCATCACTGGCTGTACCACCCAGGCCAGGCATTTCACCTCTTTGTGCCTCGGCTTTCTCAAACATAAAACAGGGGTGCTGTGCCTGGCTCATCTTAAGTGCTAAGCAAGTGGTAGTTCTTACCGTCATCACATGCACACAGCCCCTGCAGCATTTGCAGGCTCAGGAAAAGGAGGACAAGAGAGTGGGGCTTCCAAGGGTGAATGGGAAGTAGCAGAAACTAAATCAGGGAGCTCTTTGGCAACATTCAGCTTGGGGGTCTGGGGTTTTCCTTTTACCTGATCTCATGTGTTTCCTTACTCACCACCTCCTGGGTGCTAAGTAAAGAGATGGCAAGGTGGCGGCAGCTCTTTGAGTGGTAGGAATGTGCCCTTTCTCTTTGGCTTCTGAGTGATGGAGTCTTCATGTCCAGTTGGGTCGGGGCATCAGCCGGGACTCCGGAAGAAACCCATGCAGTTATAAATAGAAGGCATAAATTCCCAGACAGAGCGGGGGGAGTGAGCCATGAGATAGCAGAATAAGTTGGGAATTTTCACTTTCTCATCTGTAATGATGATGTTTAATAGCAATCATCATCATCATAAGAAAGGATTTTGTATCAGAGCCAGAGTAGGAAAAAAAAGCCTTTTTCCCATGCTTTCCTGGGGAGAACTAGACACTTAAACCATGTCAAAACAGGAGGAACTAAAAATACAGCTCAAGACCCTTTGCCCCAGGAGCCTGCCTAGGAAAAGGGGTGCAAGGCGACCCAATGGATAAAGGGCCCAGAGGGCAGACGGAGACAGAGCCCAGGCCTGAATGTAGCTATTGGTTTTAATTCCTCCTTTAATCACTTAGGAAAAGCTGCTAATAAGCAGGAAATCTAACTGGTTAGCAGTTCACCCCCTGGTTTTCCTTTCTGGAGAAGGTGCTAATGAGCAGGGGAATCACAGGCCTTCCTGGTGCAGAGGTCATAAGATTGTCTCCCCTACAGGTGGACCTCATCCAAACCCCAGCAAAATAAGGATCCTTCTGATTTTTAAAACCCTCCAGGCAAGCTCATTTTCTTATACCCCACAAGAGTTAGCAGCAGGGCTGCCAGAAATGCTTCCCTTCATCTGCCCCCACGTTCTCCTGCCTATGTCCCATCGGGGTTCTGTTCTCCTATACCCTGAGGATGCGAAATCTCTGGTCACTCTCCTTGCATGAAGACTTCTGTGTAATCTCAAGACCTTCCTTAAATCTTATTCCTACCGTCCTTTCCCCAGGTCGCGCAGTGGGGCATCCTTTCTTCTTATGCAAGTCATTCTTTCTGACCCTAATCACCAAGGCATGTGGTTTTGAATTTTCTGCAAGTTCTCCTTCTCCTACTTTGGTTCTGGGTCCTGGAACAGTGCTTAGGATCCATTAAGGACTTTAGCAAAACTGGGGACAACACAAGGAGGTATCCTAATACCCGGCTGGCCCCTCCCTTCTTTCTTCCTAACAAAAGCCAGATGATTACCCTCTATAATCTGCAGCGCTTTTTCAGCCCCAGTCTCTCTGACACCCTTGCCTCTGTCTGTGTGACACTCTCTCAGTTTTGCTTTTCTTGATAGACAACCGTGCATTTTTCCTTATCTGAGCAGTGAGAGTTGTAAGAGTTGCTGAGGAAAACTAAGCAGCAGGCTTAAACCTGGGTTACGAGCCTCTCAAAAACTTACCCCTCGCCTGGCATATTATACAGCACCAAGGAGGAGCACCGCGGAGGACAGATGAGCTGTGGCAGAAGCCTTTCAGACGCCTTGGGAGGAATCCTGGCAATCTGATCAAGGCAGAGTCCTCGTCTTTGTGACATCATGTTACTTCTTAGTCCTCTGGAGATTACTTACTGCAAAAGGGTTTATCCAAAGGGTATTTGGAGACCTTTGTCCCACTGTGCTTTCAAAGTCCCTCGTTCACCCACTGGGGAAGGGATTGGGGAATGTTCCGCTTCAGGTACCCAGGGCTGCACGGTTGTGAAAAGAGAGTGAATTGGGGACAGAAGGAGTCAGAAAGAGCTGGTTCCCCAAGGAAAGAAGTCACTTCCAGCGGGCTGCTGACTTACATAGGTGCGGTCTGGAGTCCCAAAGCAAGTGAATTTTTAGACCCATAAAAGGTTGTAATTCGAGTCAGAGAGGAAGTTAGGAAAGCGAAAACATGAGCGAATGCCAGTGAGACAGAACCCTCATCTCCAGGCTGGAAAATGTTTGAGAGGGATCTGCTCGAACTTCCTCATTTTGTGGATTTTGTAGGAAAACCTGCCTGCCCAGACTCACAGGGCGGAGATAGAGAACCTTTATCCCCGAGTTTTCTATCCTGTTCTCTGCCTCCCCCTTCTCTCAGCAAATGAATCTCGCCTCCTAATTCAGACAGAAAAAAAAAAAAAATGCCAAGGCTGTCAGAAAATAACTTCTCAGCCTTCTCTGTCCCCTCCAACAAATGAAACATGTCCTGGTGCCCCCTCACCCTGTCCCTGCCACGGCTGCCCCTACCCTTCTCCCTCCCTATCCTTGGCTAAGTCTCTGCCATCTTTTTTTCTGGAAAATCTCAGCAACCCCTTGACAGGTCTCCATGCCTCCATCTGCCTTAATCCTGCTGCTACTCTGTAGCTAGAAGTACTTTTTTTAAAATGCAGCACTGGGCGAGTTGCTTCTCTGTTTAAAATTCATAGAATCCTTCAATGGCCCCAGTTGCCCCCTAGGAAAACTAATCAACGCCTTATCACGGCTTATAAATCAGTGGTTCTCAACCCTGGACGCACCTTAGGGAATCACTAGGGATCTTTTAAAGATTACCAATGTCTGGGTCTGGCTCCTAGAGATTCCAGTAGAATCCGTTGGGAAGTGGGGGGCGGGGGGCACCGTACTTGAAGCCCAGGCCAGCTCCTACCAGCCCAGGAAAGCCAGTTGTTAAATCTAGAGGAATTTTGCAAATCAGCTATTCAACATGGCCATTAGTTAAAACTAAATTATTAAAAGGGGGAAGAGTGAAATGAGACAAAATAAAGTGTCAGTGGCTGAGAGATTCCAAACAGAGTCAAGAGGTTATCCTGGAGGTTATTCTTACGCATTAAATAGTTATCACCTTGTTAGTCAAGATGTAATGGAGAGGCTGGAGGGAACTGCCTGAAAATATGGAGCTGTGTTCTAGTAGCCATGTTTCTTGAAGATGATTGTGTAATGATATAGCTTTCACAATGTGACTGTGTGATTGTGAAAAAAAACAAAAACTAAATTATCGAAGCTTACAATTAAATTATGTTAAGAATGAATGTTATAAATACTCAAAAGCCATCACTTCGTAATTATCTTACAACTTTTTACTGGCAACTCTTGAGGTTCTTGGCAGCTATTGTACCTGTGCGGTAGAAATGCCATGTAACGGCAGAGTGCTCCCATGTGCTCCCCACCTCTGAGTTCAAGGACGTCTCATTGGTAGCTTGAAGTCAATCACGGTGATTCGTGGTGTAAATATTTTATAGTATAAAATATCTACACTATGAAAATTGGCAAATGCTTCAAATCAGGATTCCCCTGACCCAGACCCAGTCGTTAAACATTTACCAACCCACCACGGGGTGGGGGCTGGAATATTGACATAATTTTTTTGAAGCCCCCACCCCTGGCCCACCCCACCAAGTGATTCTAACATGCAGCCGGGACTGAGAGCCGCTTGCACAGGAGGGAGTCGTCTTTTATGGTGAATTATTAGACACCCACCCAGGACTCTTTAGTATAGAGAATACTTAACCCCATTGCCCCTAGACCGTGCTTTCCAATCCAGCAGCCTCTAGACAGATGTGGCTATTTTACTTTATAGTAATTAAAATAAAATAAAACTCAAGATTCGGTTCCTGGCTGCACCAGCCACCTACCCAGATGCTCTGAGGCATGGCGCCGACAGCACGCCTTTCCATCATCACTGAGCATCTCTGCTGTTGCCCCAGACCCCACCGGGCTGGATCGTCTCCCCACTCCTGCTTTTTAGAAATCTGGCACACTAGCAGTGTTACCAGGTTTCCAATTCTAAAGTGAAGAAGGCCACGTGATGTATCAGACATGCTGAAAAATTCTTACGATTTTAAAAATTAACATTTTCCCCAGATATTGACTTATAAGAAATTGTTTCATGATGTTAAACAAAAGAAAGAGAGAGAGAAAAATATAAATAAGTTATTTCTCATGAGGAATCTATTCACAGTCTTTTTGCAGTTAATGTTGTGACTAGTTCCATCCAGTCATTAGCCACTGTGATGCACTGTAACCTAATTTTTCTAATTTTTTTCTTCAAACTTATGAGCTCATGAGAAAAATATGGCAACATCCTCTTCTTCCAGGAAGCTACAGGGGCCCTGCCAGCTTTCCACCTGTCGGGGACACCTCTTGTGGACCTTGTCTGCCAGTGGGAAGAGAAAGCATCCAATTTGCCAGCACACTGTGTGGAACTACTGGGGGTAGTGGCTTTCTGAAAAACTACTAGGACTGGACCCAAGCCCAGAGCAGACTTTTCATTTCTCCCTAAGCTACGTTTTCCTCTCTCCTTCAGAGGGGATACATCTCTGGGTGACTTTATGTCTCTAAGATGTTCATCTTTAGGGGTGTCTTTGCGTCGTTGTATTTGTGGTGGGACCAGACACCTCCCAGCAGGCTGGAGAAACGCTCGTAGGGAGGCAGGGGACATGCCAGCGGAATGTTCTCAGGGCCGGTCCCACCTTCATGGATGTGTTCTTGGACACTTCTAGCAGACGCCTGGAAATGAGAGCACTTCAGGTCCATCTGGTCCTAGCCATTTCACTCAGTAAAAACTCTGTATCATTGGTAGACCATTGACTACCATTTACCCTCTGGTACTCTCACATCCAGCTCCCACATAGGCACCTGCCCATCGGCCAAACCTTACCATGCTAGCTAGAGTTAACTGTCTTACCTCGAAGCCTGAAGCTAAGGCTGCAACTTCATCTTCCACAGAAATCTGGACTCATGAGGAGGGTCAGGGCCTTCGATGAGGGCCTCACGGTGGAGACTGGCTGAAAAATGAGCAGAAAGTGCACCCTGGGCTGACGGGACCTCTGTAGATGAGTAATCACACTGTGTGAGTGACTCTGGGCTCCAGACCTGAATGACGGGCCTGTCCTCACCCAGCCTGAGCCTCCAAGACCTGCTCCTCTGGGAAGGGCCGTGACCACCCGTGGTGACGGTAGAGCATCCTCCTTCCCCGGTTCTGCCCTTGTGTGACCTTGGGCAAGTGGTGAGCAGAAAGTGCTTTGGAATCTGATGGCTTTGGGTTCAAATCTCGCCTCCACCCCTTGCTAGCTGAATGACTTGGGGCAAACTACTGAACCTCTGTAGCCTCTGTTTCCTAGTCCATAAAAAGAGAGATGGACACTTACTTGGCAGGGTTGTTGTGAAAATGAAGTGATGTCTCTTGAATGCCTAACAAAGGTGCTCAGTAGATGTTACTTCCTATTATTTTCTGAGGCTTAAAATTCTTCTTGGGCCCTAGCACTCTCGCCTGTAAGGTTATAAGATCTAAAGTTCTGTCATCTCAACAATCCTTTACAATAATATCTCTCAGTGTCTCTGAATTAGACTGAAGATGGAGCCACAGGATTTGCCTAAGGGTCCCAAAGTGAACCAAAGGTGAGGCAGGCTGGAAGCCAGGTCTGAAGGATCTATTGTGATCCCCTGGATCCTTTGTGACCTCCCTCCCTCTCTTTGGTATGGACTTGGGCAATTCCCTGTCTTACAGGTAAACCGTGACACAGCCATGATAAATTCAGGCTTGGGAATCTCTGGGCTTGAAAAGCAAAATTTCTCCATTCTTTGATGCTTGATTTTCAGGGAAAGAGGCAGAATACATCTGAAGCCCCTCGGTACACTTTTAAGTGTAAACCTGTTCATTAATTACAATTCCATGCTGTCTAGTGGAAATGATGCCATCCTACTTATTTTCTGTATCAATGGGAAGTGTTTTCAATCCTGGAATGGGGTTCCGGAAGGCTTCTCCCTGGACCCTTCCAAGGAAGGGGGTCTTCAGAGATGGGTGGGGAAGTGGGAGGAGCTGAGGAGGGAGAGATGTAAGAGTGGAGGAATGGAGATGGAGTGTTCTAGTTTGCCAAAGCTCCAGAATGCCACACACCAGAGATGGATTGGCTTTTAATAAAAGAGGACTTATTTCATTAAAAACTTATGGTTCTTCAGAAGAAAGACAGCTAACTTTCATCTGAGGTTCTCTCCTACACGGGAAGGCACAGGGCAAGCCTTCTCTTCTAAATTCTGAGTTTCCAACAGTTTTCCCTGGGGCAATTCCTTTCTGCATCTCCAAATGTCTGGGCTGAGCTGCTTGGGCTGTGCTGTGTTGAGCTCTCTTCTGACCTCTCTCTTTTAAGCCTCCAGCTAATTAGTTAAACATCACTCATTGCAGAAGGCGCTCCCCTTAGCCAAGTGCAGATGCAATCAGCTGTAGATGGATTTCACATGCTAATGATTCAAATCCCCAGCAACAGGACTAGGCACCATCACCTGGCCACGTTGACACCTGAACCTACCTACCGCATGGGGTCTGTGACAGGAAGGGTCTGTCAGGATCAGTGGCGACAGCCCACCCGCAGAGAAAACAGAGGAGGTGGTCCCAACCCAGTCTGTCTCAGCCAAGAAGTTGGAATGTCTGCTTTCCAATCCATAATTGGACTGAATAAGCAGAAGCTACACCTGCAAAGTCAGCTGGGGCTGGACTTTAGGTCAATTAGGATCCAAATTCTGTACTCTGAAAATTTATCTAACTCCGAATGTTTTCCCCCACATTGATTTCCTAGTGAAATTTTTATACGAAAATTCCCAGCCTTATTTAGCTGAACAAAGGGTGAAAGGGCTTTTTGCCTGAGTTTAGAGAGAGGTGGTGGGAACCTGTGTGCCCCTGTGACCAGAAGAGGTAGTTATGGGAGAAACGCATCCCCCAGAGTCCCTGGAAGAGCTGATGCTACTGAAATGTCCAGGAGACAGCAGGTTTCCAAGGAAGTTTCTTTCTTCATGTCTGAGATTTCTGATATCTTCCTTACAAATCAGGACCATTCTGTGTAGCCCTGAGACCTACGCCTTGAGAAAAAGTTGGCAGCTAGTAGGGACCCAAATCCTGGCTGCTTTCTCTTTTGCTGTCTCCCTTGAGCGGTTACTCATTATCATAGCTGCCTCTTACTGAGCATTTAGAATGTTCTAGACATTGGCATACATGGTCTTATTTAATCCTTGCAAGCCTGCATCAGGTAGTGAGGACCCTACTTTTCAGCTGGGGAAATTGAGGCTCAGAGAGATTAATTTGTCAAGATCATATGCGAGTAGAACGTGCTCACACTTGGTGGACTCTGGGTGCCCACCTCCATGGTCTGCTCCCTGACACTGAACTTAGCCGTGGGTGGCCCTGGCCAGTTGAAAGGGTTCAGCTAACGAGGAGAGTATATGTGAAAGGTGTATTGCGTACAGCTTCTGCCAGTGGGCCAAACACCCTGGTTGAATAGAGTGTCCAGGAAATAGTGTCCTTTTTAAGGTGTGGGCTTATTCCCCTGGCTTCCCCTGTACCAAGTTGTGTGTCTCCGTGACGCACGCAGGTTCTCCAAGCCTTCTGAGATGGGGAATGTCTGGAAGAGGTGAAGAGAAGGATCCCACTGGAAATGATTATTCCTGAGTGTGTCACTAGCAAAACTGTTCCCAATCTGAAGACACAGAGGCCTGCCGAGGAAGGGGAGGAGTTCTGTTTTCTCTCTCTGTAGTTGGGTGGCAGAAAAGCAACCCAGCTGAACCGCTGGCTTGGGGTGGGCCTGAAGGGATCTGTGGCCTGGGGAATGTGCTGAGCTTTGACTCAGCTGAGCAGTGGCTTGCTGCCTGGGCCTGTGGTCCTCAGAGACACCAGCTGAGAATCCTAAAACCTAGGGCCCCTGTGAACAGGAGTGAGTTGTTGTCACCAGGACTTGCCCTGTCACCACCTATTTAATTTTCTGGGGACCCAGCAGCCCCCAGTCTGTGACCGCACAGCAGCCTCCTCCTGGCCAAGAGACTCTGGCATGGAGCTAGGCTTCTCCAACTATTTAATGTTTCATTAGTGGTTTTCCAAAGGCATGGATCCAAGCTTGGCTGGGCCACGTCATTCGGAAGGACGTGAAAATTTAATAAAGCCAAACTGTTGAAGGATCCCAAACTCAGGAATCTGTTCACTTGAAGTCCAGGCTAGAGGCCCAGGAAGTCTCCTACATCCTTCCTGCTCTTTCCTCATCTGGACACTTTTATGCCATACAGGTATTCATCTCTTGAGCTGTCCAGCCTGTTAAGTGGTTTTTAACTATTTGGGGTTCGCTAACCTCTTCTTACATCTAATGAAAGCATGGAACTCTGTCCCCAGAAAAACACACTCATGTACATACACACGTTTTGGTTAAAATTTTCAAGGCATCTGTAAACCACTTTCTAAAGATCATTTATGAGCTCCAGCTGAGAATCCCTATGTTGAACAACATTTGCTTCCAGGCTTAGACACGGAGAACCGCAGAATGTTATCTCACCAAGAAAAAGAGTAAACAGGTTTTTTGGGGGAGATTTTTGGAAATGTCATATGCCCTTGGGTTGTAGAGTGGGGGCTCGATCATCAGAATCACTGAAGAATTCACAGGCATGGTGGGAGTTCAGTTGAGTGATAGGCCCATCTGGGCCTGAGTCAATCCAGAGCAATAGTGCAGAGCTTTAGAGGTCTGGGGGCCAAGCTGCTGCAAGGCAGGTAGGCTTCAGCAGGGGCTAAGGAATGGTTTCCAGCTGGTGCCCATGGCAGCTTCAAGGTACAGAGAAATACACACAGACTTTGGGGCAACACACCTGTATACGAATGCTGATTGTTCTTGGTTAACTGTGTGACCTTGGGCAAGTACTAGTCTGCTTCTCTGCAAATGGAAATAACGCTTGTAGTTGCAGGGGAATTGTTTTCATGGTGTCTGGCACATGGTAGGTGCTCAATAGACTAAAACAGTAGCTGGTGGTCGAGATAGAGTAAAACCTATACAGATCCAGTCAGCCACATGACATGTGAATGGCCTTAAAGGTTGCAGGAAGTGATACTGCATATGTAAGGAGCAAAGGTGCAGGAGATAATGCTGAACAGGCACAACGCTCAGGGATGCAGGAGGTGATGCCTAGCAATGTATAAGGGCAGAGGTGCAGGAAGTGATGCTGAGCATATGTAAGGTACAGGGATGCAGGAGGTGATGCTAAATATGCATAAGGCACCATGATGCAGGGGGTGATGCTGTGCATGCCTAAGACACAGGAAT
This sequence comes from Myrmecophaga tridactyla, assembly GCA_004026745.1. Taxonomy (NCBI): domain Eukaryota; kingdom Metazoa; phylum Chordata; class Mammalia; order Pilosa; family Myrmecophagidae; genus Myrmecophaga; species Myrmecophaga tridactyla. The sequence continues at coordinate 27,606 of PVIY010003620.1, forward strand.
ACAGGAGGTAATGCTGATCATGCATAAGGTGCAGAGATCCAGGAGGTGATGCTGAGCATATGTAAGGTACAGAGATGCAGGAAGTGGTGTCTAGTGATATATAGGGGCAGCGATGCAGGAAGTAATAGTTCCACAGAGCTGGAGGAAGTCTTGGGATTACTGCCTGGGCTGAGGATTCTCCCAAGGCTGGGGAGGAAAAGGTGACCCCCATACCAGGTCATGACTAAATCTCTCCTTGCCCCAGCCTACTGCCACCCTGTATGTTATTCTTTTCCATCATCATTTCTGGCTCACCTCTGTCCTGATAAACAGTTGCCATTAATACCTAATTGCCAGCTCCCACTGCCACTTGCCCCTGCTGGCATCCACAGGAAGAGTGAGCTGACAGCTGCTTTGAGGCAGATTCCCAGGAGAGCCTTAGCTATAGCCTCACACATCACCAAGAGAGAACAGAGCCTCAATGCCAGGCCCTGTCTGTTCATGCTTGCCCTCAGCTTCTCTCTGAGCAAAGCTTAAAGGACTAGGGATGGACCAGGAAAGCAGTGAGAGCTTGCTGGAGTATTTGAGCAGACAGGGGCAGCAAAGGGAAGATTTTGTTTTCTTTTACAGGAAGCCAAAGAGGAGTGCTTTGTCTTCAGGATCTGTCAAAGAACAGAACATGAAAATAAGGAGAAAAGACAAGGGACAGGCTGCTCACATGGAGGTGTCTCGGGGAACCGGGGGAGTCAGTGTGCTTAGCCAGTTTTGTAACATTAGGGAGGGTCGTTATTAGTGATGGTGAATACACCACCCCAGCACTCAGAGGGAGGTGAGCTCTGTTGCTGTTGAAACTGATTAGACTGGAGATTAATCACTGAGCTGATGATGACTGCCAGATGCCTGGAGCAGGGTGGGGGGTACTGGGGCTGCAGCCATGAGCAGGATAGAGGTGAGTCTGTCTGGAGGCAGAAGTTACGCAGCTTCTCCAAGCTGGGCCGGGTCAGCCCTGTGGTTCAGTGGGTCAGGGAGCTGAGAGGCTGCCATAGGGAAGCCCAGCTGGGCCTGGGACACAGATCCCACATGACTCCAGCTGTTTGACCTTGAGCAAGTCATTTGACCTTTCTGACCCAAAAGGATCTTCTTTTTTTTGAGAATGAAATGAAGCTCAGAGTAGCTAAAAGTACCTCCCAGGATGGTTGAGAAGATGCAGAGAGATGGATATGGGTGTGCTTTGTGAACACAAGAACTAGGAAGCCTTTTGAGTCCTTTGCAAAAACTTGGGGACTGCCTGGGGTTTTAAATGCAGATCTCTCACTGTAGCTTCTAAGAGTGTCTCCCTAATCCAGGGTCAGAGTGGATGGGATTCATTCCTTTCCATCTTAAAAACATTGGGGTCCTCCAGAGCCCTCCATTTAACCCAACATCTTGGAGGAATCTTGGCTATGAACATCTTTGATTCCCCTTGATTATGAACATCATGGAGGTACCTTGGCTATGAACCAACACCTTGGAGGCAGGGGCAGCTCAGAAGTGGAGGGAAGGGTCTAGGGGAGGTGGGAGGTTACACAGGTCCAGCCTGCTCCTCAGTCTCTCCTGAGTCCCTGCAGCTCTAGGTCTTCCTGGATCCACTCTGAACCAGCCTGCTTCTTCCTGGCTCCAGGGCACAGGTTCTGAAGCATTTACTCTCATCTCCATTCAGCTAGTCTAAACCTCAGAGACAAGCATAAAGGGCTTGAGTGGGCAAACCTCATCATTCAGGAGAGCCCAGCGTATTTTTTAAGCTCCCAAATACATCAGTGACAACTTGGAGATGCATCTCAATGCCCTGTGTACTATCACCGCAGCAGACCCCAGAAAATAAACAGGCTTTTCATAGTTTGACTCATGTGCTTGCACCACATGGTTTGTTCTCCATTTTATTAAAGAGTTGCCCACAATGACCTCAGTTCATTGATAACTTGGAATAAGCTCATTGTTCAGAATCTGAGCCCTGACTTTCCTGTCTCTTAGCTTTTTGGAAATATTAGTACACCAGGTTAGATCCCCTTGCAAGGATTTTAAGAGACTTAGACAATGAGCCTTACAACAGCAGTGGCCCATTTAAAAAAATCTCTCTTCCTGGAGGTGAAAGGAGAGGGAGGGGTCCCTGAAGCTGCATTACCGAGTACAGGGGAAGTGCCTGCTCCTTTGCATTATCTCATTTATTCCTCACTGTGTTGCCGTGAGGTGGACAGTATTACACCCATGTTAGAGAAGTGAGAACTAAGGCTCGGGGAGGATAAATAACCTGCCCATACAACTGGACACTGTTGAACCAGGATTCAAACCCAGCCTTGCTTAACTCTAGAAGCCAGGTCCTTCCACTGTCCCATTGCCTCTCTCTTAACCCAAAGAGTGAGCCAGAAAGAGGATCTCCGCGTAGAGAAATAACTCATTAGGAAGGAGGCTCCCAGTGATTGAGATGGAGCAGACACTTAGGTGGTCCATAAATGGACTCCAGCCACATACCAAGTTATCAGACCTGTAAGAGCTTGCGGTTTAGAATCTGAGGGGCCTGGGTTAAGTTCCAGCTTCACCCCACTTGCTGTAGGACATTGCCCTTGCTGACCCCGGAGTCCCATCTGTAACACGTAACCCTCATAGGGCTCCTGTGAGTCAGGAACAAAAAGTGTGAATAAAGTGCTTATACATTTATCCCTTCCACATCACGACTTTCCCCATCGTGGTTTCTTTATATCGCGGTTGGCATAAGACAAATGGGAATTTGGAGGGAGTTTTGCAGAAGCTGCAGATGACATGTGAAGTCTAGCAAATGACACTGAAAAAGTTTAGAAGCTCAGAAATGCATAAAATATATGTATAGTGTTGTATAATCAACATATTTTATCTTTTACTACCATAAATATACACAATTTCTTTTTTAATTTTCATATTCATTTTGTATTTATTTCTTTTTCAAACAGTATTTTTACTTAACATTGACCTACATATAGCCTATGACCAAACACTTAACCCAAATTTTACAATAAGGTACTGTCAGCACCCCATAAAAGAAAAAGAAGGAATGGTGAAACGGTGCAATGGTGGCTCAGTGGCAGAGTTTTCTCCTGCTGTGCCGGAGACCCGGGTTCGATTCCCGGTGCCTCCCCATGCAAAAAAAGAAAAAAGTTCAGACTTTTTCTCTAGTGTGAAGGGAGGGCCATAAATTCTACACAGATTTTCCAGATCGTGGTGTCTCCACACCCCTAATCCCTGCAGTGTGAAAGGGAAAACTGTACAGTGTCTTCTCTGACCACCCCCAAGTTCAGCTTAAGGCCCCCCCGTTACACAGCCCCACAGTCCTTTCTGCTCCCACTTGAAGCACCTTTCCCTCCCGTTTGTCTCATCCCCACCCCCCAGTTACCTAAGGTCAAGAGCCCACATGGCCTGTTCTCTGCTGAGTCCCAGCCCTGGACACATGCCCGATACCTAGCCCAGAGAATATTTGATGCTGACTCACTGACCAGAAGCGATAGATGCACATGAGCTACGACTTGTTCCCCCTTCTGCTCCCAGATCACACTCTCCATGTCGCTCTGCATCCTCCCTCCTGCCTGTCCGCTCCAGCCATCCCTGCACCTCCTCCTCGAGCCATCCCCCCACTCAGTCATTATAGGGATTAAATGAATCAATGTCTGCCAAGCACGTATTAACTTGTTATGAGTCCCGCTTCTCCGCTGCCCCAGCTTCTCCCTCACTCTCTGCAGAACGCCCTTTCTCCGTAGAGGACCTGCTCACGTCCCACATCCTTCCACAAGCGTCTCCTTCCCCACGACCTTCTCAGAATAACCGGCATGTTCCTGGGGACACGTCAGGGTTTCATACAGGGCAGAACTATTTTAGAAGCTTCATGGTTTGACTCCTCTGCCTCTTCGGGTGTGCTGAGCCTCCTTGGGGGGTTGGGAATTTGCGCTCCTCACCTCCTGCTCCCAGGCCTAGTGTGAGGCTGGGCGTGGGTGAGCCTCCCATGTCAACTAGTTTATTGGATGATAAATCCAACAAAATTTTAGGCCACATTATTTGGGCTTGAGCAACCTGAGCCTTCAACTCCCGTTCCTTTCCAGGCATAGCCTTTTGGCCTTTTTTTTCCTGCTTATTGGAAGCTTGTATGACCAAGGTTGGAAGAGTGGGGGACAGAAGACATTAAATAGATTTTTAAAGGAAGGGCTGAAGTTTTGCCCTTTTGTTTTATGTCCTGCATCATCATCATCACCGTCACCATCCGTGCATCTCAAAGTATGCTCTTCTGCATGTGGTTTTCTAGTTGGTACTGAGCCAGATGAAATAAATCTGCTAACTAGCGTCACGATTTTAAGATCCAAAACCAAACCCTTCAGTGAGGACTTGAGTTGGGTCTTTGAGGATGAGTGACATAAAATTAATCATACTCACGTTCGTCTCACACACGTGTGATAAGTTATATTTTCAGGTCCGTGACCTCATGTGATCTTGATTTTTGGTAGGAGAAGTCTGTCCTTTGAACAGGTGGGGAAACTGAGGCATGGAGCATAAGTATAGGGGACAGGAGAACAGCAACAGATCCCTGACCCTGATCACAGACAGAAGATAGCGTGGCGGGTGCATCTACGTCACGGATATGCTGACAGATATCAGTGATGGTAAAAAAGCAGAAAAAAAGACTCAGGAGCCAGGCTGCCTGGTGTGAATTCCAACTCCTCCACTAACTTAACTTGGTTTGCTTGGCAAGTTAATTAACCTCCCCATGCCTCAGTTTTCCCATCTTTAAAATGGGTATAATAATGCTTATCTCACTGGGTCATTATAAGGATTAAATGAATCAATGTCTGCCAAGCAAGTATTAACTTGTTATATGCCTGGCACACGGTAAGCACTGAAGGTTTGCTAAATAAAAATGCAAACCTAAAAGTGCAAATAGGGTTCTTTATACTCTGTGCTCTCCTTTTTTGTGCACTTGAACATTTCCATAATACAAAGGGAGTAGATTGTCACCTGTTTTTCTGTTAGATTAAGAAGGCTTCAGATACAGAGTGAACCATGGGATGAAGGGATGAAACCCTGTTGTTTGAAACCCCGGTCTAAACGTCGTAGATTTCTTTTATGCGTGAAGATTGTGTGTCCATGCCTCCTGGCAGAGAAGATGAGCAAAGACTGAATTACAATATCTCAATAATGAGATGGCACTGCTAATTGCAAATGCTGGAACAGCCTGCTTGAGAAAACCTTGATTTCCAGCCTGGTTACATGACTCCACCAAAGCTAGATAATTATCCAGGCAGCACCTGACCTTTCTGTCTGTTTATCTTATTGGCTGGCAGCACTCCAGGCCTTTAATGTTAAGCCTCTCCTCTTGTTCTTGGAGTTCTCAGGACGATAATGAAGTGAGGGTAGCGTGCCGTGTGCAGCGTGACTAGTTAGGAATCTCAGCAAGAGAAAGCTGTTTGGAGGGGCACTTCCTTGGGCTTCAAGGGGCCCAGAGCTCTGGAGAAGAGAAAACAGCCAGCTGGAGAGGAAGGTGAGAGGTCGGAGGCGGTTTGGTTGTGGAAAACAAAGGGCTTGTTTTCCCAGGTCTCACTCCCACTTAGCTGCTGTGCAAATTTGAGCAAGGCTCTTAACCTCTCTGAGCCTTGGAGGTCCTATCTGTGAAACAGACTATTACACTGGCTCTGACTCCCTCACATGCATAATCAATTTATAAATCTTAAAGTGCTCCATGGATATTGTTGTCTTCTGGAGATAACTAACAGCATCCTCGCAATGGATTTTTGCATCTCCATGAGCAAGGTAGGTTCAGCTCCCTTCCTCTTTTACTCAGAGCTGGCCTTGTGGGTGCCTAGGGTAGGTGGAAGCTAGGTGATCTGGTCTCAGGGGGGCCAGAACATTCTGCTATACCATCACCACCAGAACAATCTAATTCCCTTCAAGGATTTCTTGTGGAGGTTATGTTTTAAACCATTATCAATTATTAATTGCTTATGTGTGATAGGTTCATTAGATTTTTTCTTCCACCCATTTGGTCCTCTGTAGAACCTTTATTAAAAAGAAGGTTCTTTTTAATAGGGTGAGAGCAAATGGCGAGATCATGAGGGTCGTGGGGCTAGGAGACATAGGATGGGCATTGTGGGGGAAGGAGAAAGGGGCTCTGGGCATCTAGGGGTCAACAGAGATGCAAGGGGCCAGAATAGAGGACTGAAATTTCCTACCAGTAAAAGAGCTTCTAATACTTGAATTCCTTTCTGATCATGTCTCACTGCTCAAAAAAATCAAATTGAAAAAGATACACTTCAGAGTGGGCCATGGTGGCTCAGTGGCAGAGTTCTCGCCTGCCATCCTGGAGACCCAGGTTCGAGTCCCAGTGCCTGCCCATGCGAAAAAAAAAAAGGAAAAAGATAACAACCCTCAGGCCAGAGACCTACCTACCTTGCATCACTGACCTTCTAGTCTTACCCCCAGAGCTAGCTAACTAGGAGTCCTTGAGCAAGTCACTCCCCTCATTTGGGTTTCCATTTCTTTTGCTGTCAGGTACAAGGGTGGGGCAGGGACAGCTGCAGAGTGAAGTTGCTGGAGACAGGAGGGAACATGGGGTCTGCAGGACTCGGCAAAAGTGAATTTTGGAGAATTTGGTGCCTGGAGCCACAGCTCCTACATGACGTATCTCATTTCAGACAACTCCACAAGGACGGGCACAGCCTTTCTAAGGCTGCTTTTCCTTTCCCTTCCCCCCTCTTTTTTTCCTTTAATTAATTTTAACTTTTTTTGATTAAGTGACAGCTTTCATCACTCCTGGCAGCTGCTGAGAGACAAGATAATTTCTAGATGCATTGACACTGTATGATTAGGACAAGTGCAGTAAATAACAGATGAGAAGATGACTCTCAGCAACCTGAAGCCACCCCCTTCTCAGTCTCTTCAATCCACCCCCTACCATTGCCCCAAATGAGCCCCAGGTAGATGCCTTCTGCCTTCCCCCAGGGGCTCCATGGAGCACTGGTACCTTCCCTGTCACAGGTCAACAAAGGATGGTGTGCTGAGATTGCAGTGGTCCCAGGAGCTGCAGCTCTGCTCTGAGGCCTGCAGCTCTCTCAGAGCTACCCGTTTCTCCCTGGGAGAAATGCCTAATTCTCCATCCCAAAAGCTTCTTTAGATGTCTTCTAGAATGAACTTCTTCATTAGGGTGCTGGAGCCGTGGAGGTTCAGCCAGGCAGGGCCTGGGGCTCAGGGTCCGGGGCCCCTCCCTTCCAACCGGCCAAGAGCATCTCTTCCGTCTTCCCCTGGATACAGGGAAAAATGCAATCTTTTTCTCTGTGGGCCACTCTCTGAAAAGGGTAGAGAATTGCTGCCCCTCCCCAGAGAGGTTAGGAATTAGGGTGCCCCAGGGATATGAACATCTGCCCATAGCTCTTCAAAATGGCCAAGGTCCCAAGCTCCTCTAGAATGTACCTTGTCACCTCTTCTTCGTATGAACCAGGAATACTCACACGGACTAGCCTAAGCCACCTCTTTTCTCTGGGTGATGCTTACTTTCCCCTGTTCCACCCTCCCTCGGTGGAAAAGTCCTACCTGTTCCTTTTCTCAGGGTGATGATGTCCTCTGCTCACCTCCACCCAAGTCCCAAGGGGTCCACTCTTTCAGACATTTTGCATGGTGGTGGGGAGGTGCCCTGTGTATTTATAATTTGTATTTACTAGGCAGAAGCAAATCAGTGCCGCTCAACCATATACATTCCTAAACAACGGTGTGATTAATTCGAAGGCAAGCTTCTCCTTTGCTTTAGAGGTGCAGCTTGCCATGCGTGTCCCTGCCGAGGTGCTCGGGAAGGAGGGACGAGGTATCTTGGGTGGCAGAAGATAAAGTGGACACGTGCACGTTAAGATAAATGATGCCTCTTTTCAGCTTCCAGACGATTGCTTGCTAAAGTGGAAAGAAACGAAGCCATGGAAATTCCCATTGAAAGATTTCCCAGTTGGGGGCTGCTTTTTGCATGCATGTGTGTGGCGGTTCTGGGTAGAGAGCCAAGCATGAAAGATGGAGAAGGAACCCTGGAGAAAGAAGAGCTCTGGCATTGTAGGGAGGGATCCACGTTATACATATTCCTAGTTTTGTTTCCCTCAGTTGGCGTAACACAGTGTGCTAAGGACATAGTAGGTGTTCCACAAACACACTGATGAACTGCACAGGAAAACGTATGGTGGAGGGCAGGCATACTCCCTACCTCAGCTTCCCCACATGAAAGCCAAGGCTTGCTGCCTTGCATTCCTTGGAGGATAACTGAGCTACTCTGTAAGGGAAACTAGGGAAAAGTTGAGGGTGGGGTGAGAGCACTTTCTACTGATCCAAGCCACTTTTTAATGTTAATTTAATTTAATTTTTATTTTGAAGAAATTAGATATTCATAGGACGTTTCAAAGATAGTATAGAGAGGTCCTTTGTATTTTTCACCCAGTTTCCCCCAAAGCTTACTTTGCATAGCGCTATAGTACACTATCAAGCCAAGAAACTGACATTGGCACAATGCATATGGGTGTGTGTCTAGTTGTGTCATAATCCTTTATAGTCAGACCCACTATCCTCTCCTCTCCCCACATATCCACTAATTCGGTCTCCATCTCTATAATTTTGTCATTTCCAGAATGGTATATAAATGGCTTTTTCATGCCTTCTTGTAGGTTACTTTAACATTTTTTTTTTAGAGCTCCATTTTGATTTATCTCGGGGTGTTTTTGAGTCTATCTCTTTGTACAGCTCTTTTTAGTGGTTGCTCTAGGCATTACATGATATGTACATAATTTATCACAGTTTACTGGTATTGACATTTTACCAGTTCAAATGAAGTGTAAAAACGTATCTCCTTTTATTCCCTAACGCCTCCCCCATTTGTCATATAATTGTCTTAGATATTTCTTGTCCTTATATGAAAACCATATCGGTGTTATAATTTTTGCTTCAACTGCCAAACATAATTTAGAAAACTCAAAAGGAGAATGAAAACCTATTATATTTATGCATATATTTGCCCTTTCCATTCTTTCTCTCTTTCTGGTACTCCAAGATTGTCTTTTCGTTTTTACTCAGAGAAATTCGTTGAGTCATTCTCTTAGGGTTGGGTTCTGCTGGCAACAAATCCTCTTAGTTACCACTAGGCAGGGAAGAAAGTTTTCCTTCCCCACTCCGTCTGTTCTGACACCGCCCCCGCGGGGCGGGGAGCCAGGACCCCCTTACCGCCTGAACGCAGTGGAAATCTGGGCTCCCCTCTCAGCCTTGCTGGCAGAGATGGAGGTGGCCGTAGTTCTTCTGTGGTGCTTGGCTAGAGCAGAATGATTATTGTCTGAAAGTTTTCTGTTTTGCGATGCTGCCCCTTTCCTGATCCTTTGACTGGAGAGAACAAGCTTTCTTTGGGGCTGTTTAATTTTTGTCTGTGACTTCTGACACCTCACGGTTGCCCAAAAAGCCAGGGAACTTGCTGCCATGCCATTCCCCAGACCCTGACATCTCTAGCTGGCCTGCCTTCTTCTCTCCCCTTTCAGAGTCTTTTATGTTTGTTTTATATATATATGCCAGGGCACTTAGTGGGGGGGGAGTAGAGGAAGGTATGTCCAGTCCACCTTTCTGGAATCAGACATCTCCAGGCCACTTCATTTTACGAGTTCTGTCCATGTTTCATTTCTTTCTGCTAAAGCTACTCAATTTTCATGCATTCCAATTTAGCATATAGAACTTTTAGCTCAAAAATCTTTTGTTTTCATAGAGAAGGACTCCGACTTCTGAAATCGCATGTTAGTATTTCTAAACTTTTCCAGAGTAACAGCTTTCACATCAAGTAATTAGCATAGATGGTGTCCTCGATATAGTATTTCTTTCTCCCAATTTTCATCTCTTTTGCCTTGTATTAAAAAATGCTAATCTCACAGATTGTGCAACAGGACTGATTGTAAAAATTCAGAAATGGATAGCACAATACTTACCCAACTGTAATACAATAATGTTAGAACAGTGAATGAAGCGGAATGTGAGAATGATAGAGGGAGGAGGGCTGGGGGCACAAATGAAATCAGAAGGAAAGATAGATGATAAAGACTGAGATGGTACAATCCAGGAATGCCTAGAGCATACAATGATAGTGACTAAATGTACAGATTAAAACATGTTTTTGCATGAGGAAGAACAAAGGAATGTCGATATTGCAGGGTGTTGAAAATAGATGGTAATTCATATGTTAAAATTTTAACTTATATATGAGACTAAAGCAAAAAATGTTTATTTGGTATGAAATTTATATTCAACTTCCCTAAGTGGAGAGTTCTTGATATTCCCACAAGCAGTGGGGACAACCAAAGCAATAGGCCGAGCCCCCAATCTTGGGGTTTGTTCATATGAAACTTAACCCTACAAAGGATAAGCTAAGCCTACGTATAATTAGGCCTAAGAGTCATGCCCAGAGAAACTCTTTTGTTGCTCAGATGTGGCCTCTCTCTCAGCCAACATGACAAGCTAACTCACTGCCCTCCCCCTCTCTGTGTGGGACATGACTCCCAGGGGTGTGGACCTTCCTGGCAACATGGGACAGATATCCTAGAATGAGCTGGGACTCAACATCAAGAGATTGAGAAAACCCTTTTGACCAAAAAGGGAAAGAGTGAAATGATGTTTGTGTTTGTATGATATTTAATAAAAAAAATTGCTAAGCCCAGGTATATTTGACCAGTGCCCATTCACAACCATGAAATTAGTTTATTCTACCTATGCTGACACTTCTATTCTATATCCTAATTGTTAGTTTCTTTAACTGATGGCTGCTGTCCTTTTTGCACTTTTATTGGGGCGTATGATTAAATATGCTAAGGCCAGTTTTGTCCTTTTGTCCTCACAATAATTGTTGGTTTTTATAAAATACTCTTTAGATGAAGCACCCTGATGAGGCGGCAAAGCAGTGGGCTTTGAACTAGGATCCTTGGGTTCCCATCCTACTTTTGCCCCTAACCAGCTGATCATTCCATTTCTCTGAGCCTCAGATTTCTTATCATTAAAATGAAGGAGATGGAGTTGGCTGGACTTAGCTCCCCCTAAGGAGTGCATGAACAATCTCTATGTCCATCTGCTCACCTCTAATCAAATCAAAGATATGATCAGATCAGCTAGTTGAGAGCAAAGGTGTGGAGGAATTTTCATCAAGACTCCTGGGTATTACCTTGGGCTTCTCACCATAATTTTAATTTTCATTGACAGCTGTGCTTAGGGCAGCACCCAAATTATAAGCGACTTTTGTTTGTTTCTTTCCCTTGAAGTTAAGATGTCTTAATCTCAGGACCTCTTTTCCCCTTTTGCCTCTTTTTATCCTCCCACGACCCCCTGTTACCCCTCTGTTCCTGGAACAGAAGTGCTCACCTTAGCCAGGTGGCTCACCTGTGCCCCCTCAGTGCCTCCCAGGGCTCCCATGCCAAATGCAGGAAAGAGGAGCCTCCCCAGGGTCTGCTGTCCATCAAAGCAGACAGGAGCCACTCAGGGGAGATGCCAAGAATACCTGTCAGGGTAGGGAAGAAAGAGAAATAAGGCCAGGAAGAAAATGGGGCAGGCGGGGAAAGCAGAGCATGCAGGAGAATGAACAAAACGAGGGATGGATGAGCGGGATGGCTCTGGGAGACAGAATGCAAACAGAGGAGAATTTTCTAGCTGCTGGAGATGATTTATCCTCACCTGTCGGCCGCCAGGCCTCAGCAAGCTGGCGGCTCCTTCCTTGCCCAGACTCCCGGTTGTTTTTAGCAGCCAGCCTTGGATGGTGGGATTTTGTATCCCGCTCCTATTAAAATCTGTCAAAAGAATGGGTCAACTTCTCCAAAACAGCATGGACTGGCTAGTCACAGAACCTGTGTTGACTACAGATTCTGCATTACCTTAAGCAGGGCACTGGTTGAGCAGCCCTGCCCCCATTTTTCTGGAAACCAGAGCCTGGCTTCCCGCTGTGCACACCATGAAATGGCACTGAGGACCAGACCCACTCCCACTCCCTGGAATCGTGGAGGCTCCTTCCTTTAAGAGTTCTTGGTGCATAATAAAGTTTTCGTTTCCAAGGGACCATGATTTCCATGGACCACTTTGGGCAAAGGAAGCCAGAACCAACGGTGTAAAGTGAGTAAGAACACATGCTGGAGCAGAAAGCATATGGGCCCAGTGTGAGTGTGTGTGCACACTCAGCGTACATATGTCCTCCAGGAGAGGACGCCAGCTATGAGGATGGCTCCCCTGCCCTTCCTTTCTCCTTGCTGTCTTCCACTGCACATAGATTTTTCTCTCGTCCTTCTCTCCTTACACTCCTTGGCAGGATAAGCCACCCACCCCCTTCCATCTGATCGCCGGGCTCTCTCTCTCTCCATCCAGAGGTCTGTTCTGACCTATTGGAGAGAATCTGGGTCAGCGTGCATCCTCCCGGCCTCCCCGGCTGTGGGTTGGCCATTTCCAGCTTTCCCCTGCAGATCCCACCTCTGCCCAACCTCCTAAACTTTATGGGATGTCAGGAGGTCCCACCACTTGGAAAGAGCAGAACTCCCACCCTGAGTCCCAGACTCTTCTTCCCTGTTAGCAAGACGTGGGAAGGAAAGCAGGCCCTGCACTGGGCTTCTATACGAACAGTGACTGCAAAGAACTGGAAACTCATGAGCAGAGACCCCCCCCCCTCCAGCCTTTGGGACAGGCGCTTGGAAACTGTTTAGGGAACAGAGAGACTAGAGGTATGGGGGAGGAGGGTGGTGGGCACCGAATGCCACCGTTTTATTTTCCTCTGGACAAAAAGCACAGGTTTTGTGTCCAGAACCATTAAGAACCCTGAGAAACAGCAGGGCACCGGCTCCTGCTCTCCCCACCCTGTCCTCATACCCCGACCCTGGCGTTTGGGCTGGATGCAGCCTGAGCTGCTGGTTGCTTCTGAAGCCAGCCACGAGGCGGCTGGCCACCCTTTCACCTTTCAAACCAGGGACCCAGAGGTCTGCTGAGCTTGCTGAGAAAGTCAGCAGAGCCCCCAGCAGCTGTTGGGTGAGGGCAGCAAAGGACTGGGCTGTATCTTAAGCAAACTGCCTGTCCTGTGGTCTCTGCCGTTGTGCCCTAAAATCCTTCCTCAATGCTGAGAGCACATCACCCTACTCAGTGGTGTCTTCGGGGGCTCGTACAGGAAGCACGGGAACCCTGAAAGACAAGGAGCCTGTGAACTCAGATCAGCTCCCTCCCACCTGCACAGGTTTCCCCACAAGAGGCCCTTCTGGGGCTCAAGCCTCCTCCGTGGTCCAGCGAGGCTGTGTCCACTGCACCCAGGGCCACCCACACAGGCCAGCCCCTCCACCTCTGCCTGTCAGCTCCGCAGAGCTGCCCCAGGCCATCTCCCACCACCTCCCGCAGGAAGAACAACTGAGTGACCACGTGGGGGTCTCTCTCGTCCCTCCCCACAGCCCCCAGGCCCACTCCGTACCTTCCAGAGCACCCTAGACCCTTCGCTTCCATCCCCGACGGCTGGCGGGCAGGCCCAGTCTGAGGAAAGTGCTAGACTCCTGAGAACTCAGCTCAGCTTCACAGGCAGGTATTGGGAGCACCACGTAGCCGTCTGGGCATCCAGCCTCTGGGAGGGCTTGGCCCAGCCTGCTGCCCATGCCGAGCTCAGCAGTTAGCAACAGATCCAATCCAGTGGCTGCTATAGGACATGGCCCAGGCTAATGCCTCTAAGTTATCCATTTATGGATAAGTATGGATTTATTTATGGATTTACGTGGGAGAGACCAAAGAGCCAGGAGTCAGATCAGAGCATCTGGGTTCTCGTCCCATTTTAACTTTAATTTTTGGAGTCTCCCTGGGCAAGTTACAAACCTTCTGGATCTCTTTTCCTCATTTGAGTAAAAGGAGCCACCGTTCATTGAGCACGTACTAGACTCAACTTTTCATACATTCAGAGGAACAATAAGCTTGGAATGCCCATGGCATCAGAACAGATTACAGACCAAACCTGGGGTGTCCCAGGTAAATGTCAGGTCTGCCTACATACGCCATCTCATTTAAATCCACACAGCCATGTGATATAGGTGGTCAGCATTACCTTATTATGATCATTATTCTCATTGTTTCTCTTTTATAAATTCATAACTGAGGCTCAGAGAGGTTAAGTTACTTGCCCGAGGTCACGCAGCTAGAAGAGACACCAGGAAAGGTGAGTGCTTGATAGGCTAGCTGGTGGGAAGGATAGACAGCTTCTCGGGTTTGCAGCTACAGAACCGCCACACAGGTCCGGGCAGTGCCCCCTCCGCACCCTGTGTCAGGTCAGGGCTCACACCTCTTTGTCTCAGCATAAGGTCAGAACCTGCATCCTTTAAGTCCACCCCAACCTAACACCAGCTCCTTCTAGGGGCCACCCCCATGCAGCCAGCACAGAGCTGGGTAGGTTCATGGGCCAGATGAGCTGGGGGCCCAGACAGGGCTTGTCTGCACTAGCTGTGGCACCCAAGGTCTTGTTAACTTCCCAGCCCCAGTCCCCACCCCCGGCTAAACCAGTTCAAGGTGAACACTGATGATCCCCTGGGTTAGTCTCAGAGCCTGGGCCAGAAGGCAGAGAAGGAACTGGCTGCCGTGTGGGTGCTGTGATGCTGGCACTCTCCCTCTCCATCGCAGCCTGAACCCTGGACATGGGTACCAGGCGTCCACTAGTATTTGTCCTTTGAAACTTTAGATGGCATTTCTCACTGGCAGCATCCCGTGGTGCCCCATGGACAGTCCGTTGGTTCTTGGTTGCAGAGTTGGAGGAAAGTGCCCCAGAAGTGAAGTCCCTGCAAGTGGTGGGGAAAAGGACCCTGAATGAGCATTAGGTGTAGTCAGTCCCCAGGCAGCAAACACTTGGAGCCCTAAAACACTCTGATCACTGCATTTTGCTTCATAGATTGGACTGCGTGTAAGCTCCTATCTCTGCCATTCATTCAATTCAATTTAATTCAGTCATCTCCAGTCCATAGAAAATGCTCAATAAGTCATGTCACCTTTTTTTTTTGCTACCGGGAATAAATATATTTGCTACAGGGAATAAATATATTAGCTTGACCAATATCTAAATAAATGAACATTTACAGTTGCCTATGGAATGGATTTAGTGCCTTTTTTAAACCATTGAAACCAAAAAGAGGGGCTGTTTGTGGGGGGGACAGCATGTGGACCTAGATTTCTCTTATTCGTTGAATGTGTAACAACACCTAGCCAAGTGACAGTATTGTAGAGTAAATAAGATGAGGCCTCATTGAGAAAAGACCTTGAAAAGTATGCAATTCCAAATATAACAAATTAAAATTAGGTGAAATTTATAACATAAGCTAAGGGACTGGAGAGACAAAACCTTCATAAACTCAGCCAGCTCTTGGGCCCACCTCAGTGCTTTTTTCGGGGGAAGGGAGGGAGGGAGGGAGGAAGGAAAGAAGGAAGGGAGAGAGGGAGGGTGGGAAGGAGGGAGGAAAGCAGTTTGATAAATCACAACTCTCTCACTCTACTTCCACCCCCATCCCCTCCCTGCATGTACCCCTTCCCCTTTGCTGTTTGAAATGCCATGTGAATTTATTGCTCCTGCCATGTGAAGTCAGCTGAGATGGAAATGTTAATTTATTGGACTAGACATGTGTCAGCGTGGCTCTGATAAAATGCGCCTACTTGGCACTACAAAACCAACTGTCTTGAAACCACTTACTATGCCACTGCAATACTGCTGTGTTTGAGGTTTTCTCGCTGCTCTGGTTGGTCCCTGTCCTACCATCTCTCCCAAATCCTTCATATACTCCATTAACTGCTCAGGCCTTCTCCACTTCTGTGTCTTTGTTCACGGTTGCTACTTCCACCTAGAAGACCCTCCATCACCATGTCGGCCACTCTAAGTCCTTCCCATCCTTTAAGGCCAGCTCAAAGCCAACCCGTCCGTGCAGCCTTCTCTCCCTCTGGAAGTGGAGGTGAGCTCTCCTTCCTCTCTCTGAGTACTAGACACTTCCTGCACCTAGCATCCTGCCTTATCACACCATTATATGAATCGATCTTCTCCCTCTCCTGCTGGACAGGAAACTCTTGAACATCTGAGACCATCTGGTGAATTTGTTTAATCACCCCACACTCAGTGCAGTGTCTTGCACAAAAGAGAAGCATACGGTGGGGTGGAGAGGGTATGGGATTTGGAGTGAGACTGGCCTAAATTCAAATTCGGGTTGCATCCTTTACTAGCTGGGGGACCTTGGACAAGTCGCTTAATTTCTCTGAGCTTCAGTTTCCTTACCTGTAAGACAAAGATAGCAGAGCCACCCATGTGGTGAGAATTAAATGATTTCCTATGTCTGCAGGTAGGAGTCACTATAGATGTATGTGCCTCATTCTTTTTATGCTCCTCACCCCACTGGGCCCCACTGATGTCAACATCTCCTTTCTGTGCATCGTGACCTTCCAGCTCCTTCGTGGCCAAGCGCTTGGGAATGGGAATTTTACAGAGGTGATCAAAGGGTTAAGTCATGTCCGAATCGTGGGCAGAGCAACAGCTTCCTGTGAACTACCAAATTTTGACACCTGTTCTTAGTGAGTGACATGCTCATCCATGGCAGAACGGGAGAGAAGGCCACGCATGCTTAAGGAGGTTTGAATATTGAATATTAAGTTCAGCTGGTGCCCTTATGCCTTGGTGGGGGTTTTCCACCCACCGGTCTCAAAGGAAAGCCGGTGTCCTAGGAGAAGTTAAGAGCAGCTCTGAGATACAAAGCAGAAGGGTTCTGTGGGCCATTGAGTCACAGCTCTTTGCCCACCCGTTACCCCTCTTTGAGTATAATGGGGCATACTCACTTATTAAAGGCTTTCGGAAGTCCTACAGCAACAACGAAAAACAACTTTTTCAGCTCTTTAACCAAGTTTATTTGACCAAAGAACCTTCTCTTTTTTACGTATAACATCCAGTCATTTCCCGTCATTACCAGACAGTTATGTTCAATCAAGTGATCAAACTTTGACAGATGCTGACCTGTCGTGGGTTGTATTAAGAAGGTCACGTCTGATGACCAGTGTCTTCCAATGTTAGCAGTGTCTTAGATGGCCTCATTTGGCATTGAAACTAGGACCTTTAAGCGCCTATCTGTGTGGGGGTGGGGGTGGTCTGTGAGCCTGCTTAGTAGTAGGACTAGAGTTCTAAAATATTCTTGAGCAAAATGAAATACGGTTATAATACTTATAAAACCAAAATTGTTTGAGCACTTACCACGTGCCTGGCCCAGCGCTAAGCTCTTTACGTGCACTGATCCACTAAAACTCATAACCGCTGTGGGAGAGCGATCCACTCTAGAGAAGGGGGAGCTGAAACTCAGAGAGGTTAAGTAACTTGCGTACAGGTGACATAGCTATTAAGTGGCTGAATGCGAATCCAGATCTCTGACCCCCAGGATCCCTCACGCTCAGCCTCTACCTTGGGCCACCCTTTCAGCTCCCACCACAGTAATAGTGGCAGGAACCAAACCTCCATCTTTATTAATTGAGGATTGCCTGTGAGGTTAAAGAAGAAGAATAAAGAACAGCGATTCTAATAGATGGATACATGGGGGAAAATGTACCTATGGCAAACTATGGACTCTGGTTAACAGTAATATTTAGTATTCTTTCATTAACAGTTAACAAATGTACCACACCAATACTATCAGTCGATGGTGGGGGAGGGGGCAGAGGAATAAGGGGTATGGGAGGATTTGGGGTTTTTTTAATATTTTTATTTCCTTTCTGGAGTAATATAAATGTTCCAGAATTGATCATGGGGATGTATGCACAACTACATGATGATGCTGTGAGCCAGTGATTGTGTACCTCAGATGGCTTATGTGGTGTGTGAGTGCATCTCAATAAAACTGTGTTTAAAAGAGCAGTGATTCTAAGCAAATAGAGACGTGGAGTCTAGAATGAGGCCGGAATGGTCTCTTCTGTTGGAGCAGGAAGAGGCCTCCGGGACACCGTGAGCTTAGCTCTTCCTCAGCACGTATACACACGCGCGTGCACACGCGCACACACACACACACACACACACGTGCACCCTTAAATTGAAACAAGACCTTTTCCTACCCTGATCCTTCCCCAGGCTTAGGCTTCTCCCCACAGGGATCCCACATTCTTCCTCGTTGGATCCCTCGTGCCCAGATTGGTGTCTGGGACATGACAAACTTAGCAAATGTTTGTGGAAATTATCAAAACATGGGGACCCCCCAGAGGGCATCCCATGAAGTCACCTTAGGCAGACCCTGGAGTTGTAAGTGTGAGAGTCAGAAGTGGCAGAGGTAGGAAGAGGTGGCCTGGAGAGGGTTCTAGCCTCTCCCTGAGTGGGGGCAGCCCTGAGCCAGAGGTGTTACCTGTAGCCTGAGGGCGGTAATCCTGCCTCCAGCCAGGCAGACGCCCTGGCACCACAGGCTGCTCCACCCAGCTGTCTTCCAGAGGAATCACGTGGGGCTCGTCCACCTCCAGTTCCCTGCAGGACTTTGGGCTCGGGTCAGCTCAAGAGATGGTGAACTCAGACCCAACGGGTGACTTATCCTGGGCTCTGTTCTCCAAGGCGCTGAAGGAGCCACATTCCTTTGACATCATACATGTGTGCATGTGTGCACACACACCATGTGTTCCTGTAGCACACGGGCACACACACACCACCTCCTGTTGGGTAGACACCCTGGAGCATTGGCGTGGGCCTGTGGGAACCTCAACCTCAGAGCTCCATTCGCGCTGGTTAATCAACTCAGATGTGACACGTCTCTCTTGGACTGTTAGATGTTTTCTCTTCCTGGCTACTTTGCCTTTCCATCTTCCTTTCTGTTTTTCCACTGGCTTCTCTAGAACTTCTCACTTGTCTCTGTCTCTTTCTTCCGGTCTCTTCTGCTGTCAATGTCCTTACCCACACGCCTATCTGCTGTTCTCTGAGCCACAAAAACACTCTTCTATCCAAACTTCGGAATTTGACCCCGGCCACTACACTGACCTCTAAGCCCCTGCCCCTTCCAAGACAAACCACTCGCTGTCCAAGAGTCACCATTGTTGATGAAATCTCCAGCTTGTCTTCCAGGCGGGAGCGCCTGGCAGCTTTTCTTCAAGCCCACGGAAGACGAAAATGAAAACAAAAGCAGCAACAGTAGCGACAACAAAATCTCAAGAAGAGAAAACAAGAACCAGTACCAGCCTTTGGAACCCTGTGATTTGATCAGCCCCGTGCTGGTCGGGAGGCGCCGGCTCCGCAGACAGCTGCTGTTGGCGGGCAGGACACAGCCCTGTGTGGCCGGAGGTGTTTGCTGTCACCACGGTCCAGCCTGCTTCATAGCTATTTGCCAGCGCTGCTGCTGCTGCCGCCTCCCCGTGTGACCCTCCTTCGCTGCGTTCTCTGCCTGCAAGCCTCTCTTCATAGTTCTGGTCAACCTGCTTTACCCCTGACCCTCTTTTTCTCTGCACCGCATTCCCCAGTCCCCCCCGCCACTCCTCTCTGATGCTCTTAGTGACTTTCCTGGGCCCCCGTCTGCTTCTCTTATTGCCCCTTTTTCTCCACCTTCTCTTACTCCTCCCAGATGCCCCACCCCCACCCCGCCCTCGCCCGGGTCTCAAACTTAGTTGGGTTTAGGGGTTTGAAGTGGCGGGACACCCCTTAGTGGGACCTGCTCCTTCTTGTCCTTCAGTCTTCGTTCAAGGGCCCCCTTCCCTAAGAGGCTTGCCTCGATGGTCCCATTTCTTTTCTTTACAACAGTTCATCGCTATTACAATGGCCTTCTTTGTTTGCTGGTTTAATGTCATTCTCTTCATACTAAAATGCCCGTGAGGGTAGCGCCCTCTCTTTCTTGTTCAACACTAGATTTCCAGGGCCCAGAAGAGTGCCAGGCATATTGGAGGAGCACCGTTGGAAAAGTGGAAGGGAGGAGGGAGAGAGGGAATGAGGGAACGAGAGAGGAAGGAAGGAGAAAGAGGGTATAATGAGTATGGACAAGAGTAATAGAGCTTAGTTTAAAGGAATATTTATTAATCATCCCCTGAATATAAGGCCCTCCCGGGCTCCAAGCAGAATTTAACATCAGCTTGCATCTTGCTTTCAGTCCATTTAAACTCAATGCCATTTAAGTAGAACCACTTCCAACCCACTGCAGTGACAGTAACCCAAACTCCCCCACCCCAGCCTTTCCTTTCAAGCCTGACCCAGAACTCCTGGAGGCAGTAGTTGTCAAGAGTGTAGACCTTGAGTCCGGTCGTCTGGGATTAGGATCCCTATCAGCCAGCCTGTAGTCGTGTGGCCCGGGGTAAGTGCCTTAACTTTCTGAGCCTTCCTGCCTTGTCTGTGAAATGCGAATCATCAGCAGGGCGCAGGGTAGGCTTGATGGGAGATGAAAGGAGACGGTGGGCGTGGGGCCGTGGGACGGTGTCAGCACTGGGCAGCGGCTCCAGGAATGAAGCCCTTGTCCCTGGATGAGCTGCCTCCGGCTCTGAGCCCTGGGCCGTGGGCCCTGCTCCGCAGCCTCCTGCAGCCCTTACCTACTGCACGGGCGGGAACGCCAACTCCAAGAAGGAGGAGAGGACAGGCGCGCCTTCTTCCAACCTAGCGAGAAGGGCGGTGGCTTCTTTGCTAAGACACACCCTGACGGCCGGGTCATTAGCAGTGGGAAGCAGGGGCTAATCCCCCTACCACTGGGATTCCCATGAAGGACACTCCTTTTGAAGTTAGCGACTGCCTGTCCCTATTCTGAAAACTTGTCTGCTATACATGTCATAAGCATGTAAGTAATTGATTAGATTCGGTGTGGCCAGCATTCCTATAAAGCACTTCACATCAGCCCTCGAGCAAAGACGTAGCCTTGGTCAGATGGTAAAATCAGATGCTGCTCTGGTGTGGGTGCCTTGTCCTGAGAATGGGACCCTCCAAGCGGGGAAGCTCCTTGGGCTCCACCGTCTTTGTGAGGCGTGATCTGTCAGTTGTTCCTTTCCAGTGGCCTCCTGGGACCTGTTGTGTAATAAAACTGTGACCCTCCCACTCTCACCATTATTTACCTTTTGCTCAAGGCCCCTAAGCGGGCAGACTTCAGTTACCTGGGTTCAGGTGTGGGCCTGCCCAGAGCATGGGGTCTGAACGCTGGCTGACGTTACTCACGTGAGAATGCTGACGTGGACTCCCAGAAAGGGGAGTGCTGGGTGTGTGGCCCTCGCTGTCTTCTCGTGGTGCCTGACTTGGCTGGGAGGTGGTCCACACAGGTGAGAAGGGAGAGGCAGAGGTGTGGACAATCAGGGGCCATGATTCATGCTGTGCCAAGGCATCACCCCTCCCAGGGAGCGCTCAGAAAACGCATCTCCTTGAAAAGGCCCTTGAGAAGTGACTGATGTGAATGCTGAGAGTCTCAGGAACTGCCTGGAGAGTTGCCTTGTGCAGAGGATATCTCACCCTCTCCAGAGGGCACTGGAGGGACAGCAAGCAGGGAGGGAGGGCAGTCCCGGGACAGACTTTTTCCAGCCGTTTGCTCAACAGACACCTATCAGGGGTCTGCCATGGGCAGGCACTGGGCTTGGAGCTGGGGCTTCGGTGGTCAACAAAGCCAGATGCTATCCCTGTCCTCACTGCACTTTCATCTAGTGGAGGAAGAAGACATCCCTCAAATCATTAGATCAGTAAATTCCTGACAATAGGGCCTCCCTTTCCTGACTGTGGGTCTCTTTGTAATCCTCAGAGGGGATGACCCTGCTCAGCTCTGCCGGACATGGAGCCCTGATTTCAGGGCCCCCCTGTGAGGTCCCCAATGGCCCCACCTCACTGCTGCCTGGTGCTGGGAGTTCTTTCACCCTTGGGTAGGGTTTTCCATGTTTTAAAGAGAGGAAACACCAAGAAGTGCAAATTTTTAGATACTCTACGGAGAGCGTCTCTGGGATTTAATTTTCCAATAAGGAGACAGTGACGAAGGCCTGGATCCTTCTTGAGAGCAACGAGGACTGACTTAGTTAATCGTCCGATTATAAAAATGTGCTTTTATCAATTATAGCAAATGCACCACACCAGTGCAGCTGTTAGCTATAGAGTAGTGTATGAGGATCCTGTATTTTATGCATGAGTGTTCTGTAAACCCATACCTTCTCTAATAAAAAATAAATAAGATTTAAAAACAAGAGAGAGAGAGAGAGATGAATGAGCTTGACTGAGCTGGGGGCCTGAAGGGTAGCAGGGAAGAACCCAGGGAAACAAATCCTGCCCCCCATGTCATATTTTTGCCCGGCTAGGCCAGAGCTGGATGGAGGAAGCCAGGATTTAAGGGTGGGGTAGAGGGGAGAAGGACTCCCATGATGTGACCCCCATATCCACCCTAGAGCCAGGACTGTCCTAGGAGGGCCATCCTCCAGCCTCATGATGGCATATGTGTAAAATGAGCCCCAGAGACCATCCTGGCACCCCGATCAATGGAGCTGAGGTGTGCACCTGGCCCAGCAGTGAGGCCTCTGCCTGCAAGAAGTTGGCGACACTCCTGTGCTGAGTTGCAGGGGGAGGTGGGTGTCTGCCACCTGCTGTGTCCTGGAGCCTCAGGGGCTGTCCAGGCTGAGCCCGGTGTAGACCCCCCGCTGCAGAGGGGAATTGGAGATCCCCCAGCTGAGGGAGTCTTCCTCTGCAGGGGTCACAGAGCCCCTTATGCTCTGTTGGAAGCTGTGGACCCCTACGGAGACATGCTTATAAATATGCACCCCAAATTCTGTATATGATTTTACATAGTGTAGGGCGGAGTGCGGGGAGGTCATTTTACAGCCTAAAAAACTGAGGGCCAGACAGGCAGAATACGTTCCTCCAAATCTAGGCCTTTCAACCCAGGCCAGTGCTCTTCTTTCTGTCACCCCAGAGCTAGCTTGAATCATGTATTTTATGTATCCCTGTCTTAGGCCATAAAGCCAGGCCACCAGCCTAGATCTCCCCAGGAAGGTCTCTACCTCCTCTACCTCCATAATAAACTCCAACCTGTTGGATCCTCCACCCCAATTTGGGGGTGCAGAGGACATGATCACCCCAGACAGGGCCATAAACCCACCCTTCAGGGTGCACGGTGGGCCCTCAACAGGGGCTATGGTGTTAAGGGAGAGAAGAGAATTGTCCTCTTCAGAGATTTGTACCCTGCAATCTGGCTTCAACCACCCTGGACTGAGGGCAGCTGGCGCCGGGCTTGGCCTGGGGCATCGTAGGCTGGTCATCGTGGGTGCCCGGAGGAACTGCCCTGGGCGGGACCCCCTCCTCACTGTCTCTGTGTGTCTTCCATGCTCCAGTTCTGCCCACATAGAACTTATTCCATCTGGCCCTGGGTGCTGCCTGCTGTTCCTAATGAGTCACTTTGACCATGGGATGCCAGGATGACTGCAGTGGGCATGGTCACCAGTGCCAGGCGAGAGCCGTGCGCGTGGGGCGGCGGGGAGGAGGGGGTGGCAGTCAAGATGGAGAGTGAGTGCCGGCGGATTCAAGAGCCACCGAGACCCAAACGGACGTGGAAGCCCTCCCACCAGCTATCCGTCCCTCCTCGCCCTCCGCCTGCGCTCCTGTCCTCCACCCTTGCCGCGACTTTCCTCCCAGCTGCCGCTGTTAATTTGCGTGAGAGATTAGACCTGGGAGATGCTGCCAGTCGCTGGCCACAGCTGTAATGAGGGAGGCGGCCGGAGGGATGGCAGGGCTGATTGCGGCCACCTTCATTAGAGGGAGCTTGTGTCCTGAGAAAGGAGAAGCTCCTCATGGCAGAGCCGTGTCCTCCGCCTGCCGGCTCAGGTCCATCCTTGGTCCTGAAACAAATTGTGTATTGGGCCGAGGTTGGGGGGCAGCGTTGCTTTGGGGACCCATGTCCCTTTCAGTGTATCCTGTAAGTGAGGAATGGCCTATTGTGGGCAGACAATCTATTAAACAGCGAACAACTGCCTGGGGCGTGGGACAGAGGCAGGACTCGGAGAGCGGAATTCAAATCCTGCCTCTAGCCCTCACTCATTTGGGGGGTGGGGTGGGAGGGAGGCAGGGAACTTAGTCTCCCTGAGCCAGGTTTCTGCAGCAGGAGGAAACACACCCATTTCTTATGGTTGCTGTGAGCGTTAAACGACATTTTATGTTTGAAGCCCTTTGAGTGCTGCTGGAACTAGGTGCATTCCAGTGGTGCACAAAATCTCGTTCCCTCTCACTTAAATGTGCAAAATACACTTATTTCATTCAGAGTTAAATAAAAAAAACGGCCATAATAGCCGAGAGGCAGACTGTGTATAGTGACTAACGGTGGGAATCCTCACCGGCAATCTGAACGTAGCTCCATTTGCCTTTAAATAACACTCTTAGACTGTGTTTCTCAAAAACCCAAATGGCTAGAAAATGTAAGGCTTAGCAAAATACATATATGTATATATATATATACACAGAGAACTTAAAAATATTTATAGAACATGTTAGAATTGTAATATTTCCTTTGCCTCTGGCTTTGCAACCATTTTAATGGCATAATCTACCCAATTAACCTGGCATTTAGGTGACTTTTTGTTGTGGTAACATACATATAAGATAAAATTTGCCATCGTAACCATTTTTGACGTGAACAACTTGGTGGCACTAATCACATCACAAATGTTATGGTACCATCGCCACCAAATATCAAAACCTTTTCATCACCGAAACACAGAACCCCTCACGCAATAACTTCCTGTTGCCCCTCCCGCCGACCCCTGGCTAAGCAATGGTCTGCCCCTATGAATTTGCTTATTCTAGGGATTCCATATAAGCAGGATCATTCGATATATGCCCTTTTGTGTCTAACTTATTTCACTCGGCATGATGTTTTCAAGGTTCATCCATTACATGGATGTCCCACATTTTATTTATCTATTCATCCATCACTGGACACTTGGGTTGTTTCTGCCTTTTGGCTATTGTGAAAAGTGAAAAATTAAAAAAAAAATGCTGTGAACATTAGTGAAAAATACATGTTTAAGACTCTGTGTTCAATTACTTGGGGTATAAACCTAAAAGTGAAACAATTAGTTAACTTTTTAAACATTTCTTTCATAGCTGAGAAGACTTCAGGGTAAGAAAGAAAAAAGACTTGATCAATGTCATAAAGCAAATTAGAGGACAAGCCTTGTCAGAACTTTCCATACGTGAAGTTTCATATTGTTAATTAAATCTCTTAGTCTCTCATTTCCTTGTTGAGGAATAAAAGGAGTCCACCACAGGAAATAGAATGATCTCAGGGGAACATTTCGAATTGAGGAGAGGTCAACATGGCGTAATTAGCATAGTCCAACAGTTGACTTCCAGCTTGTTACAAAATAATTTTCTCTCCCTTGTTCCCCATAACTTCCTTTCCTCCCTTCTAGCTGGACTTTAACATTATTTTAATTCTCTTCCCCTTGTTATTGCCACGCTAAGACAATGAACCTGGCAATGAACGAAATACCCTACTCTCTTCCTCTACTTATGATCCATCAATAATTAGACTTCAATTTTTCAATTTTGCCATCTAGAAGAAAATGCCTATGAGTCTCCCAAAACAGAAATCAAATGCAGCCCATTTAATTCCCAACAAGTAAACAAAGTGATTCTTCCTCCATGAGATGCCCAAACGCATTCATAATTGGATCATTAAACTACCATAGAAGCGATTATCAATATAAAGAAGAGAAAGAAAAGAGGAGAAGGAAGGCGCAGGAGCGTTAGCAGACACACATTGCTTTCGGGTGTAATGAATTGTTATGGGCCAGTGGAATGGAGGGAACGTAAGGGGAGAGTGGAAAATAACCCAAGGATGGTGGCGTCGCTTCTGAAGACAAGTCTATGAACCAAAGCCTTCGTGCTTTCTTACCAAGAGAATCTTCTTTCTTTCCCTTGCTGCCTGCCCCACCATTTTTAAGAAGATGCTCCTGACAAGCCTTCCTTAGAAGCAATTTCCTAGCAGTTCTGCCTTACAGAAAGTTAGGGATATCTTTGATGCCTTGGGAAGCTCAGTGAGGTGTGATTAAGGTGACTGTGTTCTCCAGTTTGCCTGAGATAATCCCAGTTTACCCCTATGTTCCTGCATAAATATTAATAATCCCCTCTTTCTCTCTCAAAAATGTCCTCATTTGAATGATAAATTATAATGATAAATTATATGGTCACCCTGTGTAAAAGGGTGTTGACTTGTAAGTCAACACTGATGGATTGATAGTAGCTGCCTAGAGTGCTGTGTTGAGAAGGATTCTGAGGTCTCCTGTTGTCAACCAGTAAAACCACAGTGATAGATGAGCAACATCTGCCACTGGGGCAAGTAAGAGGGGAGAGGCATCATCCTCCGGTGTAACGGGAGGATTGTTGACAAAGGTCAAGAGTCTGGAGTTTAGATCCAACCCTGCCCCAGGTTTCCTCTGCCATCTTGGCTCACTTTCCCTGTCTGACACTGGACCAGGAAATTTTTGAGGCCAGTTTCAATTCCAGATTCTAATCTAATCCCGCAATGAGTGGAAAAGTGTGCTGGATGACATCTGAGCTCCCTTCCGTCCCTAAAATTACCTGATCCTATAAGAATCTCATAAGAAGGTCCTTTCTGCCCTCAAAGGGGAGCCCCTTTCACGTTGGGACCAGTAATAACTATTTCCAAAGTGTACTTTGCTGTTCACAGAGCACTTTAAATATGTAATCGCAATATGACAAAGGTTTTACTTTCACCATCTTTATTTTATAGATAAAGAAATTAAATCTAAGAAGGATTAAGTGACAGGCCTCTGGGTCCAACCTGCCTAGGTTACAGTCTGTAGTGTTTGGGGAACTAGCTTAAACTTTCAGTGTTTCAATTTCCTCATCTGTAAAGGAAGGACAATATAATCGCATCATAATATTGTTGTGAGGATTAAATGAAATAATTCACATAAGGCTTCGAACAGGGGTCAGAATATAGAAAGCACAAAATCAAATTAGTGGACAGAAGTAACAGCAGTAGTAATAGTACTAGTGGTTGTTGTTGTTGTGCCCAGCTAGGAAATGGCATAGGCATCTTCTCAGATCCTATGACCCCAGGGTCAGTAGGGGACCCCAGAGGTCAACACCCCTCATCTACCTTAGGATTTGTCAGAAGGGGTAAGCTCAATAAGAAGGAAAAAGGAAGACGGTATTTAGGAGATGCTCTACCCCTCTAGCTCTGCCCACCGAGAGAATATCCACCGGGGAGCCACCCCGTCCCCCGACCTCGATCTCAGACCATTCCATCCAGCACAGGAGCAGGGGGCTGAGGCTCGCCATTGAGGCCAGCGGTGGACTTGTGGACACGCAGCAGTAGGGGGATGGCCCAAGCTGCTGAGCTGGCCAGGAACCCACTGTCCTCGCACCCCAGGTCTTCTGTCTGCCTCTCAGCCCTTCTCTCAGGCAAGGTAATCAGGAGACCTCAGACACCGGTGTTTCTTTCATAGCCTGTGCTCTTCACGGGTTGCATACTGGTCAGGAAATTTCACCACCATCCGCACACAGCCAGGCCGGGTGTTGCATGAGGTGTGCCGTCAGTATCACAAGCTGACGCGCAGCCCCGTGTTTTTCCATTTGCAGTAGGTCTGCACAAATTTTTGAGGAATTTGCAAGAAACACCTCAATCAGCAAACTCCTGTGCGGTTCAGTAAATGCTGAGTGTGCCCAACTGCCCATCCTCAGGCGGAGAAGGAGGTAGAAGGGATAGGTGGGAAAGGAAAAAGCAGGCTAGAGAAGCAGAGGGCAGGAAAGAAAAGAGCAAGGTAGGGTGGGGAGAAGAGACGGAGAAGGAGCTGGAAACCAAGGAGAGTGGGAAGAGTGTGCTGTGGACGGGGTTATTTTCACCCAGTGAGACAGATTCATTCCTTCTTTCTTGGATTTTTGGTGTCTTGGCTAAAAATATGTCAACTGGGTGATGTCTCTGTGGCAGAGAGATGGAAAGGGATGTGCCACTTTGCCAGGAGCTCAGGCATGGAGCTGTGTTCCTCTGGGAGTGGGACGGGTTCGGTGCCATGCTGAGAGGGGTGACAAAGCCATCGGGCCATGGCCCTCAGCCCCCGCCCCACCCCCTTCAGGACCATCCTGTGTCCTTGCAAATAGAAAGGCTCCGCTTTCTCTAGCAGCCTCTTCTCCCCAAACGGAAGGGGCCTTCCTGATACCTCTACCAGCACAGTAAACTAGACAGGAGGCAGGGCCTAGAATATTCCAGCAAAAGAATGCAGGGGAACCCGGTGCAGCACCGAGCATTTACAGCACAGAAACCCAGTTCTCCAGGAAGTTCAGGAGCCCCCGACTCCCTCTGCCTGCCCCTCCTCCTGTTGTGTTGTGGCCTACTTGGGACGCTGCCAGGATGGAGGGGATGGGGGTGGGGGTGGGGGGGAAGGCCTGTCTCCTGGGAGATTGGCCTGGCAGAGGAATGCACATGGAGGCTGACCGAGGGCCAGGAAGTGAGAGGTGGTCCTCACACCTGAGAAGCCCAGGTCACCCCCTCGGCAGCTGGACAGCACCCGTGACGAGTTTCTGCGGCTATGACCAGCTGAGACGGGAGCATGATGGAGTGGAAAGAGCACTGAGAATGGAGTCCTGCTTTGGCCTGTGATCTCAAGTCTGCCCCCACCTAGTCAGGGGACCATGGACAAACCATTTCCTAAGTCTGAGCCCCATCTGCATCCTCTCTAAGGCAGGTAGTTGGGCTAGATGCATCCCAGGATCCATCCCAGCTCTGAAGCTTGGTCCCTCTGGGCTGTGCAGAGCCCTGGCCTCTCAGGGAACTCTCTAGGCTCTGCCTGCAGGGGCCACGTGCATCTCCCCCCTATTGTCCAACAGTTGCTCCTCTGCACTCCAGAGGAAGCAGGGGGTACTGGACCCACCCCAAAGATCATCTGCTCCATGGGAGGGCAGGAGGAGAGTCGGGCCAGCATCAGAAAAGCACGAGTGGCACATAGCAACCCTGGGGCTAAAACAGGCTGCTGGTCATCACCTTTCCCTGAGAGGGGCTGGTTCCAGATCTTTGCTAGGTGGGGTGGAAACCTAAAGCACCAAATCGGGGAATTGGTTAAATAAATTAGAGTGCATCCATCCCTGCTGCTAGAATACTAGAAAGTTATTGAAAGCAATATTGTAGACAAAATCAGATAATATAGCAAATGTTTAGAAGCTTCTGTTAAGCAAAAATAGAAGACCTATGATGGGTATGATCACAATTTGGGGAAAACAAAGCATACACACACAGAGGGAATAGATTAATTGTATATAGCAAGATGTTAACAATAGTGTGTTACCTCAAGGAATGGAATATTGCTCGTTTTTATTTCCTTTTTTTGCCCCTAAGTTTTCTTAAATGTCTTAAACTTCTAACATAAATCTTTGTTGTCTTTACTATTAGAATGCAGAATTATCAAGATTATAGGTGAAAACGGGGCTCAGCAGAAGAAACTGCTTGAAAACGGGGGTATGAATGGAGGAAGGTAGAATCATATAATTTTATTCCTGGCCATTTGAGAAAATCGAACCAAAGCTTAGACTGTGAGAGCAAGCATCCCTGGCCTTTACCATCACAATTTAACCTTTAGCTGCCTGTCTTTAGAGTTCTGGCTTTAAATGCACTCACCTCATTTCTAGCCTGGGCTGAATGCTCTCTTCATTTGCAATGCTAAGCTTTTTATCTGTTTTCCCCTCAAAGCTTTGTAGTTCAATTTAAAGACCTTCATGAGGGTTGAAAGGCACCAGAAGCCTGGACTATCCAATGCCAATGCCTGGGACAAATGAAAGGTCACAGGAGTGAGAAGGGACTGTTTCCAGAGGGTTCCAGAAAGCTGCTGTAGGAGACTCTGGAAGCCAAAAAATCATTTGGCAAGAGGATTTTGTTTGCTTCGGATTGGGTGCACCTCTCCAACCTTCCCTCCATGTTGTTAGCATAGGAGAAACAGATGAGCATTTCCCATGGTTTAGAAAGTGTGTGTGGTAGGGCTGGGAAATGAACTTGGACCTCTGGAAAACCATGAAAATGTAGGATACAACTTAGAGCTGAGTACCAGGTGCAATGGTGAGAATCGACTCAGCATGGTTATTTTCAGACACCCGGTTGAATTTCCAAGTATCATCAATCAGTGAGCAAAAATATAGCTCCCCTGTGCAAGACACTGGGTTAAAATCTGCGAGGTCTAAGTTAAGACAAATCCTTGCCCACAAAGGCCTCGCAGTCTAGTTAAGGAGGCAAGAGGCAATAAGTCCGTCTATGGGTAGCACCATCAAAAAATATTTACAACAGCGATGCAAGAAATACTACAAGATGATTAGTGCAAGGTTAAAGGCCAGGGAAATGGCATAAACAGAGAGTACTTCAGCCATTGTGAAGAACTATGGGCTGGGCAGAGAAGGCAATTGGGCTGAGTCCTTGAGAATGGTTAAAATCCGAGAAGGAAGCAGATATTCCAGACCTGGGGAAAATTATGGCAGAGGTTTAGAGTTAGGAAAGCCCAAATTGTGTCTGATGGCCCATGGACATTATGGATGGAAAGTCGGAGTGTATCAGTTCACTTTTGTTGTGTAACAAATCACCCCTCTACTTAGTGGCTTAGAAGAACTACTGTTTCTTTAGCTCACAGTTCTGCCGGTTGGAAATTTGGGTTGGGCTCAACTAGGGTGATTGTTTGCCATGGGGCAGAGCTCCCCTCATCTTAGCTGGGCTTACTCAAGTATCTGCAGTCGGCTGGTGGGTCCCAAGAACTGGCTTGTTTAAGACGGCCTCGACTTGAATGGCTGCTATGGCCTAATCCTCTTCCCCCGTGGTCTCTTGTCCCCTGGTGGGCTGTCCTGGGTGGAACAAAGGTGAGAGTAGAAGAAGTTGCAAGGCCCCGAGAGGGGCTTAGCGGTTGTACAGTGTCACTTGTATGGTGTTCTGTTGGTCAAAGTGAGTGACAGGGTCAGCAAAAATTCAACAGGTGAAAAAATAAGATGCTGATTTTTGATAGAAGGAGCCATTTTTTGTCATTATCCAAATATGGGTTTATTGGAGTCAAATCCTAGAGAGCTGTAGGTGCCAGACCAAGGAATAGCTTCAACGGTGTAACCTGCTGGCAGTGGTGCCAGCTGAACCCCAATCCCAGTTCAGTAGTCTTGGAACTAAAAGAATTTAGAGAGGGCCAGCAGGAGTAAGTAGTAAAGTTTATTAAAGTTTATTAAAAAGAGAAGTTTATCAAAGAGAGAGACTACATGTTAAAGAGATTAACACTGAGCATGTGCCCAAGGGATGACACGCCCTGATTGGAGTGGGCCAGCTTGTTTTATAGGAAGAGTTTGTTGGTAACGGGTTTCCATAGTAACCTTTGAATACCAAGTGTCTTCTTTGTTCTAGGAGGAGGTAGCTAACAGAATTCATAGTTTGTTGTCACATACCTAAAATTTGTCTTTGGGCAAATGGTTAATAATCTTTAAGACCCTATGCTTCCCATTATTAACCAAGGGTTTGCTTTGGGCCCAGGATTTTACAAGCTTTTATTGTTTGGGGAGATTTGGGGGCTTTAGGGAAATTTTTGTCCCAGTAAGTTTGCAGCTAAAGTTTGCAGCTCTGTATTAGCTCCTTTGGAGCTAGGTAAGAAACAAGGGACTTGCAGTTGTCTGCTTACACTTTCAGAGCTGAACAGGAAACCAGGGACTTGTAGTTGTCCTAGTTTCTCCTGCTTCAGTAGGAAGGACACAGGAAGTATGTACTGAACAAGAGAATAGGCTAGACCTCAGCTTCCCCAAAGCCAGTCTGCTGACCTGTGCCAAGCTACAATAAAGATTTATCCTTTGGCAGTAAATGAGAAAAATAAGGAAAGGGCAGAGTGTATGTGCAAGCGATGGTAATATAGTGGGGTTTGACAACTGCTTTTTATTCTCAATGGTTTCTCCTTCCTTTTATGAAATGAAAAGGATAATAAATGGCAATTTTTATTTTTAATGTTTTTTACTTGGCAGAAGAAAAGGTTGGCAACCCTCTGTCTGTCCAACTCTAACGTTTCTTTTACTATTTTACTGAGCCATGAAATCTTGACAAAAGCCAGGGAATCTGTTTGATTATTAAGATCAAGAATTCCCATAAGGGAGAGATGGTTGTAGACCTACCCAATCAAGGAAGGCTTCTTGGTGGAGGTGGAGTCTCATCTGAGTCCAGAATGGCTAGCATTTTATTACGCAAAAGACTGCCAGCTTTGGACTATTTATGCTAAATTAGTGGCTCCTTATCAGGTTAAACACAATCCCATCACTTCAGAGCTTTCAAGCTGAGAAACACTTTCAAAGAGAAGGCTATCCTGTACTACTTGTTTGGAAATGGAAAACTTGCTTCAATTCTAACCTGAAAGGTGCTTTCATAACATTTACTTAGGCATTATCAGTTCAGAAGTGTCTACAGAAAAAAGTCCAGATTCCTTTCACTAACACAGCCCTCTCAGATCTGCCCCCAATGCTCTCTTTCCATCCTTTCTACCACCTTCTCCTCCAGTTCTCCTGTTTTGGCCAGACCATTGTGTGTTTGGAGAGCTTGTCTTCTTCTGCCCTTTGCTTGCACCCTCCCTGCTCGGTTCATATGCTGCCTTCTCCTGGAAGCCCTCACTGCTTTGTATCAGTCAGAGCATGCCAGTGAAACAGAACCATATATATAGGTATAGAAAAGAATTTCTCAGGCAGGATTTTTCTGCAGTCGTCTTGAAGCACAGTTTCTTCTTTTCTGGGAAACTTCAGTTTTTGCTCTTAAGACCTTTCAACTGATTGGATGAGGCCCACCCACGCTGTGCAGGATAAGCTCCTTTACTTAAAGTCAGCTGCTTGGAGATGTTAACCACATCGACAAAATGCCATCATGTAGATTGATTTCTGAAAAACTGGCCAGAGTAGCCTAGCCAAGCTGACTCATAAGACAAGCATCACAGCACCAAATCTCCCTTCTGGGCTAGCCCCCTTCCAAGGTGCAGGGACCTCATCTTCCAGTCTCCGTGCTCTCTGTGGCTCCTTGAGCGCTCTCGGCCAGTGTTTTAAGGACTGCAGTCAGTGGCTAGTGAGATACGTGGGGCATGCAGCCCCTGAAAGGGGCTGACACAGCAAGAGCCTTGTGCCACCAAAAACGCCTCCTTCTCTACTCTGACACCCATGGTCCCACTGGGATGCCTCCTTGAATGGCTGGACATTTCATCAAAAACTCACATGAAGAAAGGAAACCCATTAGAATCAGAGATGCCCCCTGCTTGCATGGGTGGTGGCTTTGCAGATGGAGGCCAGGATGTCAGCGGGGCTGAGTGCTTGTCATTGCAGACCCCATGTGAAACAAGGCAAACTGGCAGCATCACCGGCAGCACCTAGATTCTGTTGCAGGCTGGCTGGGAAAGAGTCTGCGTGCCCCTCAGATAACAGTGGATTCTGGGCCGCTGTGCTCATTCAGTGGGTACGCTCCAGAACAGGCTGATGGGAAAGCACTGGGTTTGGAGTCAGAAAACAGGTTTAAACCTCTCTCCACCCTGTACCAGCTGTGCGAGCTTCCGGTTCCCCATCTGTCAGATGGGGACAGCAGCACCTTTCCTCCCACACAGGGGTGAGGGTGAGAACAAAGGATAGCATGCAAAAGCTCCTCACAGCCTGCAAGCCATCTCCTCCCCATGTTAGCTGGCATGCTTGTCATTGTCCAGGAGATGGCTTTATGTGTCAAGTTGAGAAACCTGCAAGAGGTGCCGGAAGCTATTTGCTAGGTACGCATCCTTCTACTTGCAACTGAGTACCTCATGATGTTCTGGGCACCAAAAGGCCTTCTGGATGTGCCCAACTGGGCCATCTGAGGTCATGGAAGAGGGCGGTGCCCGCAGCTTGCATGTTCAGGCCAGCTCTGATGAGGCAGGAACTGTGTGGGATAAGAGAGGAGGCCGTTCACTCCAAAGCCCAGTATCTGTGCAGTGGTCCTAATTTTTCATGGATCTGCTGGATTTTAGTTCTCCCCCAAGTCAGCAGGGCATGTGCTATTATTTCTAACCCAAATTCCGAGATACTAATTGTCTTGCTTGAGGATTGATGATTAGTTCATGGCAAAGTGGCCCCGATGCCTTGATGCAAGGTCCAGTGCAGTCTGCCCACTGGTGCCCGGTACTATTTGCAGGAAACAGGAGACTCATTCTCCCTCGGCTTTGCCTTGGCTTGCTTCCCCCAGCCCTCTCCCCCAGCCCTCCTTTCTCCCCTCCCCGACCCCACCAGCCCCGATGAGGCCACCCCTGCCCCTGTGAGCCTCTCAGCCAGGCGTGTGTCCCAGACCAGGTGCTGGCACATAGTAGGTGCTCAGGAAACACCACTTCTTTCCCTTTCCCCTTCTTATCTTGAGTAGTCCCCATCTCCATCCTTCAGGTGCTGCTTATGCGTACTTCTGGGTGTTGTAGTGAACCTGATGTGCAGGCCTCAGGACTCCCTGGAGAGGGAAGACTCTTCCTACGAGGTCCCCACAGCCCCCAACTCCAGGAGGGGCACGTGGAGCCTGGACACCACAAACTGGTGGCCTCCCATGCAGCTTCCCCTTCCACCACCCGGGAAATACAGCTGATTCCATGCCACCCAGGGCCCCAGGCCCCTACCAGGCCTCAGAGTCCTCTGCCCAGTCTATGGACCTCTTCTTTATGGGCAGCTCTAGACTGTGCTCTTGGTCTCAGGCCTTCAGCTTCCTGTCCCTCAGAGCACTTTTGCTCCTGGTGGGTAGAGGGTGCACCCTTCATTGGAGAAGATGCCCATGGGCAGGGGTGATGTGTGTGAGAATTAGAGAACCCTATAGCTGAAAGGAGCTAGGGAGACCCTCCAGACCTGCAGTTCCCAGACCTGGATGCTCTTTGGAAGCTGGGGGGCTCGTTAGAAATCCAGATTCCCAGGCCCTGCCCAAGCAGATCTAGGATGGGGCCCAAGAGGCTGTATTTTTAACAGGGGCCTCCAGGACGTTTCTAGGAAGCCAGGGCAGAACCAAAGTTTGACATCCAGAGCTATACTCCTGCCTCTGCATGTTGCAGATGTGGCGTATCAAGTTCAAAGAGGCTATGTGGCCTACTCAAGGTCACCCACTTTGATAACAGCACCTCCAAAAATAGAAGCCAAGTTTTCTGACATCCAGGACACTGCCCTTAGAGCCACAGATTGCTTATCGCTGTGTTTCCAGAGGGAGGAAAAACAATGAGAGGAAAGATGGAACCTGACGCTCCCGATATGTTGGTGAAGACATCCCTGGTTGCCAGCCAGACGTTGGTTCCAATCCTGTAAAATGAGAAAAATCATGGTTCCACCTCTCAGGACAGTTGTGAGGTAATCTAGTTAAAGTACAGTTTTGGTTTGTTAATGCTGCTGGAAATGCAATATACCAGAAGTGGGGTAGCTTTTATAAAAAGAATTTATGAAGTTACAAGTTTACAGTTCCAAGGCCATAAAAATGTCCAAACTAAGGCATGCAGAGAAGGATAACTTGCCTCAAGAAAGACCGGACCTGGGAAGGCACATGGCTGGTGTCTGCTGGTCCTTTGGCTTCTGGTTTCAAAACAGCTTTCCCAGGGGCATTTTCTTTCTGCATCTCCAAATGTCTCTGTCTGTGTCAGCTCTGAAGCTTTTTCCTGAATGGTTCCCTCCTAAAGGACTCCAGTAAGCAGCACACCTTGAATGGGTAGAGATGCATCTCCATGGAAACCACCTAATCAAAAGGTCTCACCCACAATTGGGTGGATCACATCTTCTTGGAAACAACTTAATCAAAAAGATCCCACCCAACAATATTAAATCAGGATTAAAGAACATTTTTTTTCTGGAGTGCACAACAGTTTCAAACCAACACAAGTACCAAGCACGAAACCTGGTGTGCAGCAAAAACCAGGAGCCAGGAGTTAAGCCCATTGAAGAAGCATTCAGGGCCTTTAGGTTTGTTTGCCTGCTAGTAAAGGGGTGGAGGAGTCCCAGAAACAGGTGAGTTTTACAACGGCCATAGCACTTCTAGACAATGAACAACCTCCAATTCAGGGTTCTGGGAATGCCAGGGTGAAGGCAGGAACCCTTGGGCTCGGTGGGCCCTGGTGAAATAGTTCCCCGGATCCTCATCTCCCTTCTCACCTATCTCAAGATTCCTCTTCATCAGGGAAAAGCAGCTCCAGGCTTGTGCCGCCCCTGCCAAGGTCCACAAAGGAGAAAAGCCTGTGACTTGCTTTCATCACGACTTTCCTTTTTGGGTCATGGTCCCCGTTTTTCATTGCTCTCTGTATAATATCATTGCAATTGAACTGATTAGCAAAGAGAACAGGCCTAATTTTATAAGGGAAAGGAAACTCCCACAAAAAGCCAAAATTATGACTGTTTACAGTTTGCAAGAAACACTTTTTAAATTAGATCTGCCTTCAGTATAGGCATTGGCACCAGTTTCCAAGAAGGACTCATATATGAGAGGCTCATGCATGAAAAGCCCAATTTGGGGAAAAGATGAGTTCGTCTTTCTTAGGTGGCCTGTGGTCAGCAGAGAGGCTGGGTGCAGCCATCAGGAAGAAAGCTCGTTGACTTGCTAGGCTCGTGAGCAGTCTCAGGCTCTGTTAGGGCAGAAACCACATCTCTCCATCCTTGTTCCCTAGTGCCCACCTCAGTGCCCGCTGGACCATCAAGCTCTGGAGAAGCAAAGTTGCTCCACCAGCATCCTTATGGCCAGCCCAGAAGAACTGTTCGAACTGTCTTTAGGAATGTGACTCAGATATTGGCTGTTCAGTTTCTCCTTCTCTATGAGTCTATGATTCTCTGCCCTCCTGGATCTTAATTTGCCCATAGCTTGGGGAGTGGGAGGCTATAGCCAACAGAGTCAGAGTGAGGCCAGGGTGAGAGCCCAAGTGTGAGCAGGGAGATGTGGGCCCTTCTCCAGGCGTCCCCTCTAGGGCGTCTCCGCCATCTCGTTGTTTGACCTTGGTGAAGCCGCTTCTCTTCTGTATGCTTTGGTCTTGCCTGAGAACACTGTACTTCTCTTCTCCTTTCCTTCCTTGTATGGCAGAGATAGCTCATATTTGCATAGCACCTTGACAATTACTTGATCCCTGTAACTCTGATCTCATTTCAAATGCACCACATCTCTAGGAGGTAGGTTTTCTCATTTCCATTTTACAGATGGGGAAGCTGAGGCTCAGGGAGGTAAAGCGATGCACCTAGGAGCTGTGGTACAAAGTGGCGGAACACATCCTTAGGATTCCATGTCCAGTGTTCTGTCACTGTTTGGGATGTGCTAATACACAGGTGAAACCTAGACCCTACCTCTGGGAAGTCATAGTCTAATAGGGGAAGTAAGATATGCTCACAGTTAACTGCAGCATAAGGTAAAATAGTACCCCAAACAGGATCTTCCAAACGCTGGTCAACCAGGAAAAGAAATACAGGGGAAAAAAAAGTCAGGAAATGGATGTTCTGGATGGTAGATCAGAAAAAACCACAGGTTCAACATTATTATTATTTTTTTAAGAGTGTTCAGTCTGAGTTATTGCCATTTGTGTTATGTAGCTTTGGGCAAGTCCTTTCCTCTCTTTGTGCCTTTCCTCATCTGGAAAACTGTTATTGGACCAGCAGAGCTTCCAGGCTCCTTCCAGAACTCGTACTTCCTATCGCAGATGCTTTCTGCACACCACAAAGCCTGCTGGTCTCAGCAGCTTTCTGGGTAAACCACCAGGAAGGAATTGGAGCATCAAGGGGACAAACAAAACACGAAACAAAGAGGCTGGGGAGAGGGGCAGTGTTGCTTTGGAGACAGGAGCTGGTGCAGGAGAGCCCGGCCACCTGAGCACGGTTCTTGCTCTCTGGATTGGATGTGCATGCTAATGTCCATGTACCAGATGGAAGTGTATCCAGGCTGCAGTGGTGAGCACTACATTTCCTTGCCTGTCGATTTTTAAGGAGCTTGGATCGATGGTGCTATATTACGTGTGTTTCAGCACAGAGCTGAGGAGCTGAGGGGGAAGGTGATACAGAGGCCCACAAAGCATCCGACTGGTGTATCCCACATGTACGGAGCCAGAGATGGGCCTGCTCAGGGTAGATGCTCCTGTGGGGCCACAAGCCCGGGAGCAGTCTCAGGCCTGGATGGGAGTAAAGACGGATAGCAGTAGCTCTGCACTGCCCGCATCCACACCTACCCTGATGAATAGCTCTCCTCTGCCTCCATTCATGCATTCACACCTCCATTTATTCACTCATGCATTCATTCACTCACTCACTTCATTTCCTTTGCTGCCCTCCCTGCCTCACAAATATAAGAACACCTCCTGGCATCACATGCTGTTGGTTGTTCCAGGGCCCCTGGAGGAGATGGGGTCCAGCTCTCCATTTGAGCCTTCAGTTCCTGGATCCTCACCCCCAGGCAAGTCACCATTCTCGACCGATCTGCTCTGTGCCTGGGGACACAGCCTCCTGAGGCGACACTCCCCCTTACTGGAGGGCTCCGATTCTAGAGTCTTTCCTTGGAGATGTAATCGGCCTCTCTTTTCCACTGATGAGTCCTGGCTCTTGTCTCCAACCTCCTGGACACACATAGGTTAAGTGTGATCCTTTGAAAGGGTCAGTGTATGTCCTCAGTATGTCCCCAAGTATGCAAAGTAGCCTGTGAGGTGGTACACGGACAGTTTTAATAGTTATTTGTTTTCACTGTTACCTTTTTTGTGTGGCAAGCAGTTGTAGTGGTACTAGTGATTAAGAAAAAGTTTCCTTTCTAAATATCTATGTATAAGAAAAATGAGTTGATTTAAAGAAAAAGCATTAAATAAATAGTTCCCGCACATGCATGGACATGAGAGAAGTCACGACCACCCTACGAAACGCTGCTTTCAGCCCCATTGGGCCACCCTTGGCCTTCCTGGACCCTTACGCTCTTTCCTTTCACTCCACACTCTTTCTTCTGTGGTTGTAGATTTCACATAACCGTCCTAGCTTCAGCTATAAGGGCTGTTTCCCAAGCTCACACTTCAGCTCCGACCTGCCCCCAGTGTCACTTGGAGTTTGTTACTTCTCTTCGCCTCTGAAATGAACAGCTCAGAAATCATGGAATTCTGGAATCACCACGGATTGGGGGATGGAAACATTTCATTATATTTCCAGTTCAACATGTTGCACACGTTTTCCCTGTAGTCTTTAAACTGTCTCTACGGGAAGACATTACCTCCATTTGAGAGCTGAAGAAATAAAGGCATATGAAGTTTTAAATAATATGGCCAAGGTACAGTAGTTGTGGCAGAGGTAAAATCTAAAGCTCAGATTTGTCCTTCTGGTGCCAGGGAGTTTCCGCTGGAGCCATCTTAGTTTCCCAGGGCTGTTGTAACAAAGCTCCACGCACTGGGAGGCTTAAGCAACAGGAATTTATTGTCTCACGGTTCTGGGAGTCAGAAGTCCAAAGTCAAAGTGTTGGCAGGGCCCCGCTCCCTTTGAAACCTGCAGTGGAACATCCTTCCTCGCCTCTTCGGGATTCTGGCGTTCCCTGGCCATCCTTGGTGTTCCTTGGCTTGTACATGCCTCACACTGCCTACTCCATCTTCACGTGGCCGTCTCCCCGTGTCTGTCTGTCTGTGTACAAATTTCCTGTCCTTATAAGGACGCCGCTCATGTTGGATCAGGGCCCATCCTAATCCAGTTTGGCTGCATCTTAACTAATCACATCTTCAGAGACCCTATTTCCAAATAAGGTCACGGTCATGGGTCCAGGGGTTAGGACTTGAGCATAACTTTTGGGGGGATGCAATTGAACCCATAGCAATGGTCTTCCCCGACGGACATAGGAAGGGAAATGGAGATGATCTCACTCAACTTCCACATTTCATAGAGAAACTGTAGTCCAGTAAGCTTGTGGGACAAGGCTAAGTCACTCTGCAGCTGCCGGCCAGCTCTTGCATAGGACTCTGCTGTTGTGTGTGATGCTTTCATTCTGAATGAAGTCTCGATGTCATGTTTGATAGTCCCCATTTGGCCCGCCTCCAGCATAGCGTTTTCAGAATCTGTCCATTTCTGTCCTCCCCCTCTGCTCCCACCCTCCTGGTTCAGTCTCTCATCTCCTCCTCCTGGACCTGCACAGCGGTCTCCTGACTCCTCTTCCTACTTCAGTCTCATCCATCTGCTGATTGTTTTTCATATTTATTTTCCTAGGACATAGCTGGGCACCTATCACCCTTTCAGCAAACACTGTCATCAGTCCAAGTTGCTGTAGACCTTAAATCCCAGGGATGACATCCCCAGTATGAAGTGCAAGCTCTTTACCCTGTCACTCGAGACCCACTTTAATTGAGGCCTTACTTGTCCATCCGACTTCATCTGCCATCACACGGACTCTCAGCATGAGAGGTCTAGACCTCGTTTCTCCCAGGGAATTTGGATCTCCCCTGAGAACCAGCCTCGCCTCACTATGGATCAGCCTTGTGGTCTCTTCCCTCTCTCTCTTCCACTCCGGTCAGTTCTGCTCATCCTCCAGGCCCAGCTCAGACCTCAGGTCCTGAGCACCAGCCTCCAGCAACCCTGTCTTTTCTCCAGATCCCTAAACTGTTCATTATCGACAGTACTCATTAGGCGACCCTGTGTTAGAATCTCTCCCTTAGATACGCCCTTCCTGCCTCCTTACCCTCATTGGAAGCCCTGAGGGTGCAGAGGCAGTGTCTTCTACTTTGTGTAATCACAGCCCTTGGTTCAGGAAGGCCCCTTGGCACACATCCTCCATGTTGATGATCTACAATGGCCTGGTAGGCGCTCCTTGTTTGAATTCATGTGGTGGGGGAAGAGGGGACAGGATTGCTGAGGGAGAAGGCCATCCTGCACTGTCCCTCCTGGGGTCACCTCCCAAGTGCTGATGACAGACAACCTGCCAGTCCACCAGATTGTTTGGAGAACAAGTGAGAGGGTCCTTCCAGCTCTGCACCCGAGGACTCTGTGAGCCTCCGACGTCCCTGCACGGTACACGGCGCCCTGGGGGGCAGAGGAAGACAGTGGCATAGCTCTTGCCCTCTGAGTGCTCATACTTTCAAAGGTGGAGGAGAAGACCAGGACACTCGCCAACAGTCACAGAATTTACAGGACATGCCGGAAGACCAATTTATACATATCCCAGCCGAGCAGCACGCGCCGGCCCTAAGGCTGTAGCCCCTCATAGAAAAGGAGATTGGCAGTTCTGGGAACATCACCCAACCCTCCAGGAGGAGGAAGGATCCAGTTGGCCCTAAGGAAAGTAGGAACAGTCTGGCAAGGGGACCACAAAGGCCAGATTGGAAATGGGGAGGCAAGGAGGTAGCTTCTTTTTTTTAAAATATTTTTATTGACAAAACAACATACAATTGTAAACATTCTTAACATACAAACATTCCATACATGGTGTACAATCAGTGGCTCACAATATCATCACATAATTGCATATTTATCATGATCATTTTATAGAACATTTGCATTGCTCCAGAAAAAGAAATAAAAAGAAAAAAATTCATACATACCATACCCCTTATGCCTCCCTCTCAATGACCACTAGTATTTCCATCTACCCAATATATTTTAACCTTTGTTCCCCCTATTATTTGTTTATTTTTTATCCATATCTTTTACTCATCTGTCCACACCCTAGATAAAGGGAACATCAGACAGAAGGTTTTCACAATCACACAGTCACCTTGTAAACATTATATCTTCATACAATCATCTTCAAGAATCAAGGCTACTAGAACACAGCTCTACAGTTTCAGGTACTTCCCTTTAGCCACTCAACTACACCATAAACTGAAAAGAGATATCTATCTAATACATAAGAATAACCTCCAGGATAACCTCTAGACTGTTTGAAATCTCTCAGCCACTGACACTTTATTTTTTCTCATTTCTCTCTTCCCCCTTTTGGTCAAGAAAGTTTTCTCAATCCCTTGATGCCAGGTCCCAGCTCATTCTGGGAATTCTGCCCCGTGTTGCCAGGGAGATTCTCACTGCTGGGAGTCATGTCCCACGTAGGAGGGAGGGCAGTGGGTTTCCTTGCCATAGCAGCTTAAAGAGAGAGGCCATATCTGAGCAACAAAGGAGGTTCTCTATGGGTGACATTTAGGCCTAATTTTATTGATTTTGTTGTCCCCACTGCTTGCGAGAGTATCAGAAATTTTCCAAATGCAGAAGTGAATCTTCCCCCCTTTCTCCCCATTCCCCTAAGAGGACCCTACAAACACTTTTTTATTCACTGTTCAAATCTGGGATTTATCGGGGCATCACACTAACCTGGACAAACCAACAAAATCTCATGCCCTAGTCAAGATTCCCTGTACTTACAGTGTTCAACTAAACTGACCATAGAAGTTAAATTAGGAGGGAGGTATCTTCTTAACTTCAACAGTGATGTTGGGAGGAGGCAAAGAACATGACTGAGATGGAAAGATTCAAGCAGAGAAGTTGGGCTCAATGAGCTATAAACAGGGAACCTCTAACATTTCTTGAGGAGGGAAGCGATATGATCGATAGGGGATTCCCCAAAAGTTGTGCCCCTGTTTCTTCTTCACATTCCTTCATCCACTGAGAAGAAGAAAAACCTCGCACGGAGGAGGGAAGCACCAGGTCTGCATCCTCCCTCTCCAGGCCTCTGATCCTGGAATGTTGAAGGGCTCCTTCCTGTAATTTACTG
Organism: Myrmecophaga tridactyla; assembly: GCA_004026745.1. Lineage (NCBI taxonomy): Eukaryota > Metazoa > Chordata > Mammalia > Pilosa > Myrmecophagidae > Myrmecophaga > Myrmecophaga tridactyla. The sequence goes on from PVIY010003620.1 coordinate 70,187, forward strand.
CCTCGTGCCGCCATGTCCTTCAGCTCGACAGCCCTGCCTGCTGTAACAAGAAGTTAAGCACAGAATTACATGAGCTGCCCTCTGATGGGGCTTTGGGTTAATCTCTCTAGATCTGGTCTGAGACCATAATCTGAAATAAGCATCTCACACACAGGCTGAGCACTAACAGGGACACAGAGGAGCATTTGTCTTAGAGTGTTTCCGAGCTCCTGCCTTATCCATCTGGTCCAGACTCAGCTTCATTTCAATGTGCCCAAGTGGCTGATACAGAGCAGCAGTGGGATAAAGAGGCGGAACGAGTCATGGTGTGTCAAGATAGCAAAGAGCCTATCAGTAAGAATGCTGTTAGATGCAGGTACTAGAAAACTCAATCTGAGAGCGTTTCAACAATTAGGACATTTTCTTCACAGAACAGAAACCCCAAGTATGTGTGGTTCCACATTTGCATCATTCACTGGCTCAACAACTTTATCCAAGACCCAATGCTTTCTACCTTTTCTCTCTGCCTCCCTGAGCATGTGACTCTTGCCCTCAACTAGGAGTCCTCATTCTCCAAAGAAGCTTGCCATATCCAGACTTCATATCCAGACATTTGTGTAACCAGCTAAAGAAGAATATTAATATGAATATGGCTTTCATGCATGTATGTTTTAATCAATGAGGACTCTTGTCCAGGGGCACCCCAGAAAATTTCCTTTCAAGGCACATTGGCTAGAATTGGGTCACTTGCCCCTTGCTAAGCCAATGGATGAAAGGGAGAAATGGGATAACCTCAGCTGATTTAGACCAGTGGTTGGTTGCAGCCAATGATGCTCTCCCAGGGTGGTGACAGGTATGGCCAGGAATGGGAAGAGAAGATGGGAATCCATACTGCAGCCAACTGCAGCCACATATCCTCATGCCATCAGCAGGATGCCAAGCTCCCTGGGCTAGTTGGGCTCTAGGTGACAAATGCATGCTTAAAATTGCTGGATTTTGCACAAAAATCAGCATTCAGTGAAGTCCCAACAATGCCCCAGTGCCTTTACTATTCTGAAATAGATGCCAAGTAAAGAGCCCCTGGAGTCATTAAGGGGTGAGCCAGTGGCATCTAGCTTTCTCTATAACCATAAACAAGGTAAAATAAATATTGTTTGGAGTCCTGGCTCTTCTGCTTGCAAGCCACATGGCTTTGCAGAGGTTATGTAATGTTCTTTATGTCTATAATGGACATTTTTTTAATCCATCATGCAGAGTTACTTTGTTAAGATTAGAACTGAAGAAGTCCAGGCTCAGACTTATTTAACAGCAGCTATGGTGAAGGTAGAGATGGAGGTGGTTGCAATGCTGGAAGTGGAAGAGCTGGTGGGGGTGGAGATGGAGGTGGAAGCAATGGTGGAGATGATAGTGGTGGTGGTGGAGGTAGAGGTGGTCATGGTGAGGAGGAGGAAAAGGAAGTGGGAGCAGGAGGAATAAGAAGAGAAAAGGACCTACCCTTCCTGCTTCACAGGGTGGTCTGGAGACTCAACATCAAATGTATGAGAAAGGGCTTTGTGAACTGTAAAGCGCTATCCTTTGAGCCATCACTGTGGTGATTATCACATGGCTAGCAAACCTCTTAAATCCATGCTACCTTTGCTCCTGAAGAACCTGGCTGGCTTCCTTCACTCCCAAGAGGCAAAGGATGGGCAGGTTCCCAGAGACACAGGGAAAGTGCACACAGCTCTGTGGATGGGAGTTCCTTAAGCCAGAATGAACTCTATCACTGTAGCTCTATGGGCTCAGCAGGGAAGTAGAGCAAGAATGTTAGGAACCCATGGACCCTAACCAAATAGGAGACAGAAAGCTTTCTTTAAAGTGGCTTTGATGATAGAAAGCAGATGCGGGGACTCATGTCTCTGGTGTTTGCTGAAGTTAGGAGGAGCAGAAGAGGACAGCAGATTGAACCACCTACTTAGGGGCCAGGACAGCTGGTGTGGCCAGAGAGACTGAGGAGACAGACATAGCTATGGCAGCCAACAGAGCCAGGACTATTGGGGAGGCACACAGATATGTGCTGAGCACCTACTGTGTGCCAGCCATCATATATGCAGATGCTGAGGCAACCACAGTGACAGCAGCCTCCTTTTGAATGACCACTCTGTGTGATTGCTAATTCTCAAAATTGCTTAGAGGCATGTATCAACATTTCACTTGCCCATGTTTGAAAAGACCTTGTCACTTCCTCAAGATCACATAGCCATTGGGTCAACTAGTTGGACCCAGGTATGTCTAGCTCCAAATCCTTTTTCCCTCTATTGCTTTGCCTTTCATTCAAAGATATCTCTTAACCGAAGAGAAAGAAGATAATTGCATCTGTTCTGGAGGTGCCCTGTCCCTGGAGGAACATAGAGCACACACATACCTTTGTACTGAGTACTGTTATGAAGCTGCTTTAATATCCAAATAACCAATGATGGAGGCCTGAACCAGGAACAGGCAACAGGGGGTGAGGGATGAGGCAGGAAAGAAGGGGGGGTCCTGGTTCCCTGGGCCAGGTGTGGGTCCAATCCTCAAATGAAGATGGGCCTGTAGGAGAGAGTTTGAGGCCACTGCTATACCTTCCCTCCATTTAGGAAGTTACATCATGGTACACAGGTCGCTAAGCAAATATCCCGCTGGCCCTAGGAGTAACTCAGACCTGAATGGTAACATCTGTCACCCTCTGCACTCCAAGGGAAAAACTAACGCTCATGAGCTCCTTGGAGAAGAAGGGGCAGGGGCCATCTGCTGCCAGTGAAGCAGTGAGAGGTTGAACAGCCTTCAAAGGAAATGGCAGCCCTGAGAAGAGGGAGCAGGTGGAGAGGGAGCACCTGCATTGGGCAGGAGTCTGGGAATCAGTGCTAGTTAAGGTGGTTTAAATTTGATCATATATGTTTTAGCCTAGAAAGACTAAAAAAGACTAAAAAGACTAGAAAACCTTTAAGATACAAAGGAATGTTTCTGAAGGGCTGAATTTCAGGTACCATTGGAACTCCCAATAGGGAGGGGAATTTTAGATTGAGTTCCCTGCTCATCCTTCTAGTCATATCCTCAAGGTAGCCCTTTACCTGCCCAAATGGCGCCTGTTGGACACAACAGTCCAGGGTTACAGTCAACCCAGGGACAGAGATAGCTGTGCTACAGCAGAAGGAAACCAGGCCAACCAGCCCTGTTCTCATCACTGGTCTTCTCACTTCTGTGTAACAAAAGGGTTGGCATGTGTATCCTACTTTGGTTGAAGGTCATTCCAACAACTTCTTATATCCTACAAGTTCGTGAATGGCATGAGAAGGCAATGCAACATGTGGCATGGGACACGGTAGACCTTGGGAAGTATTTGTAGGTGATGGACTGAATGCATAAAGGAAAGAAGAGCTGGAGCATGGTTCTTACAGTTTCCTTGTCTGTTTTGGTGAGAGAATAGGCAGGAGGTTGTGTTTAGAGGTCAAGTTGAATGGTGCCTAAATTATAAAACAATTTGGAAAACAGGATGCTGCCTAAGGTATTCTTGTATTTATTGTCTTTGCACCTTGAACTGAGATGTAATTGTGTAACTGGACTTATCATAAATTCCAGGTGGTATAGAATTCTTAGTAGCTTTCATAAATACACTTGCATTAATTTAAGTGGGAAAGCACACACAGGCTCTCAGGTATGAACCCTACCTAGGTCTGGTCTATAGCAGATATAAACCTTGTGGTGTTCAACACAGAGTCACATGCCTCCACCCTGCACAAGCGTGCTGCAGAAAACACACATACATGAACAGACATGCCAGCCACCCCATGATTGTCCTTGATGTAGGCATTCTACCCTGGCCTGGCTTCTGCTCACAAGGTACCTTTGTTCCCCTAAGCACAGATAGCAATAATTTTCTTAATGAAGGATATTTTTAATGATGAAATCGATTTGCATTTGGTGATCCTCAGAATCATGAGAGTGAAGCACAGGAACTTTTTTGTTCCTTCCCATATCCTGAAATCTCACTGTGCCTTGGAAGAACTGCACTCTAGCCAAGGGTTGGCATCCTCACTTGCCATAGAATTTTGGAGGGACGTTGGAAGTCCTCGACATTTTGGAAGTGGTGTCCCAACTTAAAAATGAGCAAACACCAAAAATAACAATAAATCACTCTTCTCAAATAAGATCTTAACTAAAACACTGTTTAAGAAGTAGATAAAAGTATTTCAGATGGGTCCATAAGAGGCAGCTGCTTCTGTGTTATGTGCATGCTCTGTCCACAACTCATCATCTTGGCACTCTGGACTCTACTCTACGTTGTTTAAGACCCTTGGCCGACTTTGCGTATGGGATAAAGCACAATGCTGTGGTTCAAGGGGACAAGGAGGTCAAAACCACCCCCATACACATCCTGCTCTGCCAAAGTCCCACCTGCTCAGCCTCCCCCTATCTGTAACTGCTCCAAAAGCAATTCATTGGAAGCCTGGGGCTTTATAGAGCATTGCATTTTTAAGAATGCCTAACTGGTCCCTTTACCGATGAGGAAGCAGACCTTTGAAAAGTAAAATAACTTGCCCAAGCACGCACAGTCGGTTGGTGCCAGAATCAGGATTACTTACCAGCCAAAGATTATTGTCCTCTAGTAACTTATCAGGTCATTGTAAAGGTAGGATATGTATACATGAAAAGATAAATGGAAAATTAAGGTAGCATGTGCTCATTGGTGTCCACTTAACTCTACAAGTGTTAGAAGATATCATGACTTCTGAGAACTGGAGCCCTCTCTCCAATGATTTCTTCTAAATATTTTAGACTTGGTGCATCTATGGACCCCAGGTTGCCAGTGGTATCCCTAAGAAATAAGCAGGGAAAGGGGAAAGAAAGGGGGAAGAAGAGGGCAATCTTAGTCCATTCCAGGTTGGTTTCCAAAGTTTTCCAGTTCCCAGTGTCACAGAAACAGCTGGGTTATCAAATATTCAGTGCATCTCAATGAGCTCTGTGACCATTCAAGGCTCAGGAGGGCACAGGGATCCTCTTCCTCTGAGCCCAGGCATGAGGAAGAGGTGCATGATTGTGTGGCCACACACATTTGTGTGGATCAGAGGCACTCATGGTGTCAAGGAGGCAGGAAAATGGTCATTGACAAACTTTTGTTCTCATCCACTCCATTCCTGCTCACCTTTCAATGTTTCCGTGGCAGTGCCACCGATGTTTTGAAAGGTTCAGCCCAGCCATGTCATTCATTTAAGTTTCCTTGGAATTAACTCTGGAAGGGTGGGATCAGAGGGATTAACAAGGCTTTTCTCAGCAGCCAGTGAGCGCACTGACCTTACTGCAGCACAACTGTTCCAGATCCATCAGCAGCCAGTGGCTGCCCTTGCAGATTCTTGTCCAGACCCTTCTTACTCACTCCCTGGACCTTTTTCAAAGCTCTATCTCAGATCTATAAACAACTTTTAAGGGCTCTGAACACAGTTGTGCCTTTGGGGATAAGAGGGACCAGTGATAAATGTTGCTCTGGCCCCCTGGAGGGGCAGGATGAGGTTAGGATGAGCAAACCTTTGGACTGAGAGTCAGAAATCTGGTTTCCAGTCTTCAACAACCTCCTGGCCTCAGGATCTCATCAGTATTCTAATTTCTCAAGGGAGGAGGTTAATTAGATAACCTTTACATTTCCTTCTCTCTCTCAGAATCCATGATTGTAATAGGAGATAAATTCTCATAATGCAAAAAAAGCCTTCTTGGGGATGAGGCTTCTGTTGGCTTGTTTCTTGAGAACTTGAGAGCCCCAGGATTCTACCCTCAGCTCTTCTTCTTTCTTTACTCCATATACTCAAACCTCAGTTGGCCTGCTCCTGTAAGTTGAATTCTCTCCTGAGCTCCAGCCCTGTACGTCTGACCACCAGTATCTCCACCTTGTAATCCCAGAAGTGCCTCAAATCCATCCAGTCCATAACTGACGTCTGTACTGTCCTCTGAAACCCGCTCCCCCCTTTCTCTTCTGGAAGTCCCCCAGGTCAGTGAGCACCACCGTCCACCTAGTCACCCAAACTAAAAGCCTCAGAGAGGGAGGTGGGCGTCTTTCACTGCCCCTTCCTCACCCCTATGTGCAACCAGAATCCAAATTACATTCTTAGTATTGCTCCCATTCACCCACTTCTTGCCAATCCCACGATCTTTACCTTGGCTCAAACCCCCATGACCTGGTGCCTGGGTCACCACCCCCACTCCCTCC
>PVIY010003620.1:76482-111172 GCA_004026745.1 Myrmecophaga tridactyla
ATCTACAGTGGGTGTTTAATGGATGTTTGCGTGAATGGATCACTGTCATGCCAGGCGGGTCTTACACATGTTAAGGACTAGGGTTTGGAAAAACTTCCCATGGTCTAGGTTAGAGAATAATCTTTATTGGGAAAAATTAAAAAGGCCAAAGATCAAGAAAAAAAGAGTTTTCCCATCACCCCATCTCACAAAGAGGTGTGCAGGTCAGGGTGCTGCTGACTTGTAGTGTGGGTCTGCGTTTCAGTGGCGGGGCCCTTCCTCCCCTAGCTTTCTGTTTGCAGAGGGCAAGCAATGCAAAGTACCCTTGTTGACGAGGGAGTAAACAGATGGCTTGGTGCCAGGCAGTCTGGATTGGGGGTGCCAGCTGTTTACAGGATTTGTCTGGGGATGTCAGCTTCTCAAACATAGAGCTTGTGGGATATTGCTGTTCTCCCTGGTAGGGAGAGGAAACCACAGGTCGGTGGGACTCTGAGTTTGGGTGCAACCTCTCCTAGAAAGTTCCTTGTCAAGATAACCCAAAGGGAGATTCATGGTCCCCTTCTGACAATCCTGGTTGTACCACAGAGATGACGAATGAATGAATGAACAGATGGATGGATGGACAGATGGATGAAAGAGTAAAAGCAACTAGCCCCTAAGTAAATACATGAAAACATCTGACACCTAATGGATCCTCAACTTGTGTTTGATTCCTTTACTTTCCTGCCCTTTTCATCCCCTCTCCAACTTTGTGAATTTCCATGGAGATTGCTGGGTGTACAGAGGAGGTGGCCCTGTCATCTGGTGCTAAAAATGAAAGCTCTGAAACATCAAGGGGGTAGAGGTGAGAAGACCCCTGGCTGAGTGGTTGTTTGAAGACTTCACCCCCCTCCCGCCTTTCCCCAGCTTCCCTCAGGTTGCATTGGATCCTTTTGCAACATGTTTCCCCTTTCAATAACTGCCCTGATGTCCATTTAAAACCTACTATCACCTAGTTTTAAAAGACCCAAGGCTCCCACACATGCAATTTGTTCCTGGGTCGTGGCCCTGAGGCCGCCCATGTCCCTAGACCAACATAATGCTGTATGAATGAGAACTGAAGGCAAGTCTGCCTTGGAGATGCAGATTCAATCGAAGCCCTCAATTCCCTTTCCACTTTTGCTGCCTGATTGAGACCTTCATTGCCACATGGACCAGTGGTTCTTAAAACATCAGGGTACCTCAGAAACACCTGGAAATTGTTCTAATGCTCATTTTCCAGGCTCCATACCGAGAGGCTCTGCCTCAGGAGGGTTGGGTGGAGCCCAGAATTAAACTGTGCTTAACGGAGAGCAGGGTCCAGTGAGGTTAGCACTCACTAAACCTAGGATATCGGAAAGACTAAATGGGCATGCCACGCGTGTTTTTGAGCCAACCTCTTTCTGAAAAGCCACCCACCAGCCTCCTGATGTCCCTGCTTCTTGCAGCACCCTCCCAGCAGGATAGGCTGCAGACGTTGATAGCCCCTCTCCATCCAGAATGTGGGTGAGATCTGGTGGTCCACAGGGGCTCTGCTTGACCCTGCAGAGGATGGGAAAATGAGTCTGGGGGTCCTGAGCCCAATGGCTCTTGGAGGCTGTGACAAGCCCATCCTATTGGAGGCCTGCATTCAGTTGCAATGTGGATTGGAGTTTTCTGGCTTTAGTGAGACCTGGGCTGAGGCTCCTGCAGAGGCGAGCAGCGGAGCATGAAGACATCCAGGCTGCCTTTGCTTGGTAGGGACCATTAGGCTCTGCATTGGGAATGGGTTGTGGGAGAAAGCAATTAGTGGCAAGGGAAGCAAGTGAATCAGCACAGACTTTGCTTGCTCTAATTGAGCCAACAAGTTTGTCCTGTTAAGTGTATGCTCCCAGAGACAGGGACTGCATCCCTAAATGCAAAGCCCTTCTCAAAGGGGGGGGGGGGGGGGGGGGAAGGGGGAAGGGAGAAAAAGACTGCTTTCTGCCCCCTGAGAGAAACAGATAAGACTTTTCCACTCCCTGCCCCCAACCCCGCACCTTCCTCCATCCTTGAAATGTGGATATTCAGTGCTGACTTGGTAAATGTTTTTGGACAAAGAGAGTTTTGTTTTCTCAAGAAAGAGAGAGATTGCAAATTTCCAGGTCGGTATATGTGAGCAGGTTGCTTCAGTGTTTTGCTGTTAAGAGGTCTTCAGTGCCTTGGGTTTTTTTTTTTTTTTTTTTTTTTGGCTTTGTGTTTTGTTTTGTTTTGTTTGCTGCAGCATTTTAGGTCTGCATTTGAGGAGAACTCAATATACTTCCCACTATTGCCCTCACGGTTTGCCACCTCAAAATTGTGGCATAGTTTCCCTGTGGTTCTGTCTCTCCTTTCTCCCTTGGTTTGGCATCCTTAGAGCAGGTCACTATGAGTTCTCATCTGGAAAGCCACAATAAAATCTCAATTGATTAAAATAATATGTTTTGATGCTTGTGAATTTCATAGCTAATGTTGATATGGGAGGTGGGAAATAAGGATGTTATTAGTATTTTATTTTCATTCTTTAAGAACCTTTGGACTTCTTATTCATGTTTTTGTTTTCTACGAAACTGCCTAACTGTTATAGCTGGAACATTAAATGGAGAAGGGAAATTGCAGTCAAACAGGTCTCCAGTGATTCCCTGTGGCTCCTGGACTTTCTATAGAAATTGGTGGCTACATATCATTCCATCATACACCTTTAACTCAGTAAAATATTTGTCTTTGTAGCCATAAAATTAATTCTGTCCAGGTTTTACCCATGTTTCCATATATAGGGAAAGTTCGTATATTATGTCTAGAAAGCATCTAAGAAATTACCCCAGCTTCACTATTTTACATTAGAGACCTGAGATGACAAATTCAAGAGACTTTCCTCCTGTTGGAAAAAAAAAAAAGTTTCAGAAAATGTGTAATTTCTCCACCACCCCAACATTTGCATTTTAAAAGGGGACTTATGAAGATTGAAAAATATGTATATATATATATGTCCTGTAATATCCAGAAGATTGGGCTTTTAGTGATGGAACAGGTTGTGCAGTTCCTACTTTGGCTTGGGGGTCCCAGTCTATGACCCCCCCCCACTTGATCCCACCACAAAGGGGGCTACAGTTGCCATCCACTTATGAGATGTGCTGGCTCAGAACTTTCAAATCCTCAATCTAATGGTTTTGCTTTTCTCTCTCTTCTATTTTTGTTTCCTAGGAACGAGTGGAATATCTCTTTCTCATCATTTTTACTGTGGAAGCATTTTTAAAAGTAATAGCCTATGGACTTCTTTTTCACCCCAATGCTTACCTCCGCAATGGTTGGAATTTACTAGATTTTATAATTGTGGTTGTAGGGTAAGTATAAGTTCCTTTCCCTCCTTTGTCTTTTCTCTCCCTTTGTCCCCATCATCAACCAATACATACCTCTTTTTCCTTCTGTATTTATACCTATTCTTGATTTGCTCACAGCTGCACTGGGCTTTGGATTAGAAGAGAGGATCTGTTAAAAATTACTTGGAATTCAGACTATCTCCAAAGAGAGAAAGGAGCTATTTCCACAGAGCACCGCCTCCCTCCCCACCACTGCTCACACACACACACATGCACACATGTGCACACGCACACATGCGTACACACACAGAGTAGACTCTGAAAGATTTTGATGGAACCCAGGGCCCCCTGTGCAGCTGAGGACATTCCTTCTCAGGGTGGCCTTTTGTTCCACCTCCTTCCGCATCTGGCCCAGCAGCTTCTCCAGCTATTTCCCTGCGGTATCCCTGAGTAAATTCAGGTCAGCTCCCCTGTGAGCATGCAGTTCTTGGAGGTTGGAGCTTCCTAGGCTTCTCCTGGGGTTCATGGAATGCTCATGCCTAATGTCCCTCCCCCCACCCACATCTCTACAGGGGGCCTTGTCCTACGGCCCCAAGGAGCCAGACAGCTCAAGACCTGTGGGTGAGAAGGAAGCAGGGAACTGGACAAAGTCAAGGTGCTGGACCCAGACCAAACACCCCTTCCCCCAAAATTCTTGTTCCACTGGAGTATAGGATGAAGTAGTCATCATGTGCTTGGAAAAAAAATAAATAAATAAGGAATCTTGGTTTATCAAAAGATAAGACTTAGAGTAATGAACTCTTTATTAAGAAAGTAGTAACTTTGCAAAATGATTCTCTATAAAATATTCATACCTAACAGGCCTCCATGTGCTGTGTGAAATATAATTTATTAAAACACAATTGATGAAGGTGTTCCAACAGCCTATCTATTTCGCCTCCAGAACAGGCCAGCTTCTTTGAACTGATGTGTTGTGGCTCTGAGCCGGGGCAGTGGGTAAGGGGCAGCCCAGCTGATGGTCCCTCCTCCAGCCCCTTCAGGCTTCAGTGTGTCACAATTAGTGTGTCATGAGGGTCACATCCCAGGGACTTGTATTCTGTGAGTCCAATTGTTCCATCCTAGGAAAATCTAGGCACTGTGCATTTCTCCAAGGCATGCCCTATTCATTTTCATTACTGCAGGAAATGACACAGGAGCAAATCAAGACCATTTGGAAATTATTTCCTTGTCTCTGGCCATCTGGACAGCTTATTAGGGTTGTTTGGAACGGTTATGGGGTTTTCTTTTTGTTGTCCTTTCTAACCTAGCCAGTGAATGACACACTTTGGCCACGCTAACATGAGGGATATTTGGGTGACATGAGGGCCACTAAAATTATTTAAGTTATTAGCTGGGTTTAAATCTGGCTCTGGGGATTTGTGGGGTGAGGATGCAGCTCCATGAGGGATTCCACTGCTCCAGCTCAGGCCAGGATAAGCAGATCACAACTAGACAAAGACCTTGAGACAACACAGCAAGCCACAGCAAAGATCTTCAGGGTAGGTGGCTCCAAAAACCTGCAAGTCCTTTTTAAATTCAGCATCTTTCCCAAGGCCCTGGTCTCTTGGGCACCTCTCACACACAAATAGAAACGAGCCTCAAAAGGAGAGTGGATGCTTCTGGGACCATTGGAGAGACAAGAGTAACTTGCAGGGATGGATTTTATTAAGAAATCTCCTTCTCATGTTTATAAAGTGAGTTGGGATTGACAAGATGTGTACTGCCTGCCGCATCCCCCATTTATGGCCCTATCTAAGGTGCGCGGAGGTGGAAACAGGAACCACAGGGCAGACAGCAAGCAGGAGCCCCTTGCCCCTCAGTAATACAGGAAGCATCACTGGCCCACGCTTAGTGACCCAGGCTTATCTGCAGTTGGTTTGAACCTGGCTTCTTCTCTTGGGCTGTAACTCCTGACAACAACCACAGGGAGTCAGGCTTTTCAGATTCCAATTACCCCTTCCCTAGAGTCTAAGCCGTGAGGCAGATGGAAGGAGGGGGACATTCAGATTTGGCACTATTGAGAGGAATCCTCTGGTTGGCTTTTTAAGCCACAGAAGTTATGATGTTAGCACTTCTCAGCTTGTGGTTCACCATGACCCTTTGGGTTTTTATCCCCTCATTGATCTCATAGTTAGTCATATTCAGCAACCAATCTCTCTCCTTCATGGGTGTTGGTCCTGCAGGCTCCCCATCCAGTCTAAATCGTAGCCCATCTTTCTAACTAGAACAATGACCTCCCACCCCCAAAAGAGGTCATCTCTCTTTGACCATGCCTCATTTTCCTTCCCCCTTAACAGTGGTAAATGGTTCTCTCTTTGCTTCTCTTGTCTCCCTTGGGAAATATCTGTGTTCCTTGGCACCCCCTCTGTGGCTGCTTAAGGGAAAGTTTTTTCTGGCCTCTTACAAATCAGAGCAGTGTCTGACTTGCCCAGAAGAGAGGCTGGCTTGCCCTCCTGATGCCTGAGTGCCTCTCTTATCCCTGGATTGCAATTCCTGTGGCATATGGCAAGAGGCATTTACTTGCTCCTCACAAACCTGTCACATTTCCCTCCTGAAGCTGAGGCGTGTCCTCAGTAGGAGAGAAGGTAGAACTGCTGAGTGAATGCAGAGAGGAATTTAAAGGCCTCTGTAAGCTACCACCCCCACCCCCAAGGACCAAGGAATCCTCAGTAGATCCAGGCGCTCAGGGGATTCTACTGCAGCCACCACGCTTTTGTTTCATCCCCATCTCCCTTTCCCTCTCTGTATGGCAGCCTTGCTTGTCTGATTCATTAGACCCTCCAGAGCCTCATTGTTCTCTTCTTATGAAAGTGCTAATATCCATCTACAGAACTGCCAAACACACCTCCTGGAGAATCCCCCACCCAAGCATCCACATCAGAACCTGGCCCTTAGGGACAAGTAAACACAAAGCAGTGGTTTTGCCTGTACACCACCTGGAACCATCCTCAAATTTTCTAGCCCTGCAAAATTAAAAGCAGATACTTAATCAGACGTCCGTATCAAATTTGGAGAGGGGTAGAAGAGAAGACTGTGGTCTCCATCTCTGTTCCCTTCACTGAATGAAATTTTGTGGACATCCTGTGCTCCGAAAAGTATATTGCTTTCTCCCAGGAAATATTAGGAACCAAGTCTGGCATGGATCTGGAATGTTGTTTGACAAGCTTGAAAACTGGTTTCCATTTCCCAAGGTTTCAGTGATCTAGACGTCAATGGACAGAACATTTCCCCCAAAGAAAAAGGAGCCCATTCTTCCCCGTTCTGGCAACTTCTGCCTAGGATTCAAGACATCACCAGCTAATATGTGAAATCATAAAGTTGCCAAGCTGAAGTGAAAGAATCTAGAGCTGAGAGAGACTCTCACCTGGCCAGGGTTGTCAAACTTCTTTTAGCTGCAGAACCCATTGCTCCAACAAAGTTTTACTCAGAGGTGCGATCCATATAAAACAGATAAAGGAGGAGCCACTCTATTTGTTAAGTCTGGGATGGGAAAGCCAGAACCCTACCCACTCAACTCTAACCCAGCAGCTGTGGTGTCCCCAAGGGGTTCCATGGAGCACAGTTTAAAAACCCATAATCTAGATCAGCTCCTTCATTGCTGGGCTCTACCTGACTCTGAGCACCTGCAAAATGAAGCCCTCAGGTGCAGTGCCACCCCCCATCCCTGTCCCTGTTTCTAGATCCATTTCTCTGGGGCATGAGTCATTTAAGGAATACAAACCTATTCCTTGAGGACCAAAGTTCCCTGATTCCTTAGTGGTTACTCCACATCAAATTTCCAGTGCTCTCTCCTCTGTTGCCTTTGCTGCTTGTGTCCTTGAGAAAATAGAATCAATCAAAGAGGCCTTTGGCATGTCCCCCCAATGACATCTGCACCCTCATAACATGCCCTCCCATCTGAACCCCATAAACTGCCCCGACCCCGCCCCAAGGCTAGTCGTCCATGATGAGCACCACATCCCACCCTTGCCATCTGAAAAGCCTCTGTCCTTCCAGGAGCTGTTCCCTCACCCTTCTGCATCATCAATTTCCCTGTCTCTGCCAGCCAACTCCCATTACATATAAGAATACTACAGCATCTCCTGCTTAAACGAAACTGGGGGTGCAAAGGTAGTTCAGTGGTAGAATTCTCACCTGCCGTATGGGAGACCTGGTTTGATTCCTAGTCCATGCACTTCCCCAACAAAACAAAACAAACAAACAAACCAAAAATTCAACAAATGGTGCTGCCATAATGGGATTCTCACATGGAAAAATAATGAAATGTGACTTCGCCATACAGCATATAAAAAAAAAACCCTCTTGAATACCTCCCCCTCTGGTAACCACCTTTAATTTTCTCCACTCACATTTAAAGCAGAAACCCTCTAAAGAGTTGTCAGTATGGTAGCATCAGTCATATGTGGCTTTTGAGCACTTGAAATACAACTGATCTTAGAGATCTGTAAGTGTAAAATAAACACCAGATTTCAAAGATTTAGTTCAAAACAAACAAGGACAAAAATCACAATAATTTTTATATTGAGTACATGTTGAAATTGCATTTTGGTTATATTGGGTTAAACAAAATACATTATTGCAATTAATTTCACCTGCCTTTCTTTTTGGTTTTTTAATATGGCCCCTAGAAAATGTAAATGCATACGTGGCTCACATTTGTGGCTTGCAATATATTTGTATTGAACAAACCTGTCCACACTCACTGTCTCCAGCTTCTCCTCTCATTCTCTCTTGAACTCACATTTTATCAAGTTTTTATCCCCTCCCCAACTCCCAGCCCCCACGCCCCACGGCGTCGAAACAGGTTTTCAAGGTTTCAGTGGCCCCTGCGTTGCTAAATCCAGTAGTCAGCTTTGGCACAGCTAAGCATTGCCTGCTGCCTGACCAGGCTCTTCCCTGGGCACGGCCCTCCCCACTTCTCCTGCCTCACAAGCTCCTCCTTGTCAGTCTCTTTGATTGGCCCCTCGGCTTGTTGGAGTGCCCCAGGGCTCAGCCCTTCCCACCTCCACCTCCCAGCCAGCCTCCTAGGTAATCCTGCACAATTTGACTTTAATGTAAATACAGCCTATAGCACTGCCCATTTATGCCTCTAGCTTGGGCCTCTCCCCTGAGGTCCAGGCCCATTACACCCAAATCAATATCTCCATTCAGATGCCCAATCGACAACTCAAATTTAGATTCAAAATAGAATGCTTGCTCCACTCTACCCTCTCTTATCTTTCCAGTTGCTCATGCCAAAGAGTTAGCATCTTTTATTCCTCTCTCTTCCTCACCCTTCACATCCAGTCTGTCAGCTCTATCTTTAAAATAAATCCAGAATCTATTTCTCACAGCCTCCAACCCTGAATGGTCTACCTGGGTTCTCGCAGTGCCCGGTTTCTGGCCTTGACCCACTGTGGTCCCTTCTCCCCACAGCAGCAGGAGAGATTATTTTTGAACGTGTCAGGTCATATCCAAGCCCCTGCTCAGACCCCTCCAATGGCTTCTGTCTCAGAGAGAAAACCAAGCCCCCGACAGGGTCCCCTGCTTGCTCACCAACTTTGTCCCCCTCTCCGCCCCCTTTTACCTGCTCTGCTCCTGCCACACTGGCCTCTTTCACTCCCTCTAACATGCTCAGCCTCTGCACTGACCTGTCCTCTGCTCGGACAGCCTCCCCCACAGCCCCACGGCTCTCCTTCGCTGTCGTGAGGTCCCTGCTCACATTTCACCTGAGGAGAGAGTCCTTTCCTGGCCTCCCACCCTGTCCCTCCCAATCCCCTTTCCCAGCTTCATTGTTCTCCTTACCACTCACCCCCTCTAACGTACGAGGCGTATATTTACTGATTATCAGATTTATTGCCCTTCTCCCTCCTAAAATACAGACTCCACGGGGGTGAGGACTTTGTCTTTTCTGTGGACGAAAGATCTGGACCCGTGCCTGGATGCACAGCACGGGTTCATGTTTGGTGAGGGGAACTATATACGCACAAAGGCACAAAATGATAGAGCTGGAATGTCCACGGCCCGGTGACCTGCCTCACGTCGGGTTTTAAGTCCTCTTGAAACTTATGCATTGAAACATTCAATCATTCATTCATCTGGTCAACATGTATTTCTCAAGCCTCTGTTATGTGCCAGGCACAAAGTGGGATCATTTATTTGTGTCCGGGAACAAATCGAGGGGACAGGGTTGTTAGGAGGGAGGAGGTGGGCAGGAAAGAGACAGTATGTGGTCCTGGCATCCACCGAGGGCTACCTAGGACACTCTGGAGGGGGCCAGAGTGGACCACAAAGAGACAGGGGCGCTAATGGGCCCGCCCGGCTTGCGCAGGTGTGTGCTTATAACCTGCACTAAGGCAAAGGGTCTGCCAGACCTCTCCGGGTCACAGTGACCCCCTTGACACTGGTGACCCCCACTCTGAGGGAATGTCACACTCATGGTCATCTGTGCAGCTTCCCTTACACACACACACGGGTGGCGCCAGCCCTGCGGTTCTAGGCTCCTACCTTCAGAGAACTCAGAGCCCCATCAGGACAGTGAAACACCGTCTTGACCTCTCCTTCTCTCTTTCCTCTCTTCTAGGCTTTTTAGTGCAATTTTAGAACAAGCTACCAAAGCAGACGGGGCCAACGCCTTAGGAGGGAAAGGGGCAGGCTTTGACGTGAAGGCGCTGAGGGCTTTCCGTGTGCTGCGTCCCCTGCGGCTGGTGTCCGGAGTCCCCAGTAAGTAGAGCCATTAATTCTTGTTCTCACAGTTATCTTGTCACTGTCCTCCACTTACCTGCATCGCATCGCCGAGAGCACTGTGCAAAAGCGCTGACGTTATATAAATGGAGGTTTTTTAAATGAGTCCCTTTATTTTAAAGAACCCGACTCTGATGTGAGTACATTAAAACTCACTTTGGTCCCTGCTCCTGGAAACACCTGGCAAAACTTCACCAGTCATGCGGCCAACAGCCAGGAAAGAAAACAGTCAAGGCCACTGAGCAACATCCTGCAAGGTCTAGGGGGGCTGGGAATTTACACACCTGTGTAGCAGAAGGGCCAGGTGAGTTCAGTCACCTTATCTCCGAGGCTCACAGGGTCTGGTAGCCAGTGAGTTTGTCTCGACCTTCTGTATTCTTCAAAGAAATCAGAAGAGCGCTAGTGAACCGTCTACAAGTGCTGTTTTCCTGTTCTTCCAGCCCTGTCCTCCTTTCATGTCATACGGGCCGTCCCCCAGCTCCAGCAGCCCTATTCATGGCTGTGCTGCCCCTCATTGAGAGAACTGCTTTTGCCCAAAGAGCAAGGTGCTCTGCTCTCTCAGTCTGCATCTTTGGAAAGATACTGCCTGTCAGGCTGTGAGTCACATGGATTTATCTCCCTCCTTCATTCGTCCAGAAGCCTGTCCCTTTGGAGGTGAGCAGAGCAGCCCACAGCAGCCTTGGGCACCTGGCATTGCTTGAGCAAACCCCAGCCCAGGGAACTACTTTCAGAGCGCTTCCACCTCAACCCCTCCTTGTTCCCTCTGAGCTGTATGAAAATAATCCTGGCCTTGTTTTCTGAGGATTCACACTCTTAGGTGAGCCCCATTGGATCTCTGGGCTGGCCCATGACTCAGGGCCTAGAAGTTACCTAAACCTGAGCTGGAACCAGACTAGCTTGGAAATGGGTTGTACAGGAGAAGAAAGACGTCCTTGGAATGCACGGCCTCTCCCACCTGTACCACCTGGTGGCATCTCTGCTGCTGGGTGATATCTGTCACAGTCATAAAACCACAGAAGGGTGGGACCTTATACTGATCTAGTCATCCCTTTAGCATGTCGAAATTGCAACTGAAAACTGTGAAAAGGTCTTCCCAAAGTAACTTAATTAACCAGCAGCAGAGCCAAGGCTAGGTCCAGGTCTCCTGGCTTTCAGACGAACTTTCTTCCTGACCACACCACATTATTACCTCTTTTAAAGAATTAAGTGAATAATTCTATAGCCTGGACCATCTAAGACTTTTACATGTACATCAATTACATTAGAAGCCCTTGAAGCCCAGAAACGTGCCTTATCTGATTTCTGATTCATGCACAGTATCTAGAATGGTCTCTGCACATAGTAGGGGATTTTGCTGAACAAAGGTAAGAATTAGTTTTCTTTGCCCTGGGGCGAAGCCTGTGACCTCTTTTCTTTTCACAAGCACATCTAAAACAGACTTTCTCTACTTGGCCTTTACTTTTTGGGGAACCGGGATGGAAATAGGATATGAACAGCCAAGGCTGAATTCTCCGTGGTGAACTCCAAATTATCTTCATTTTCTTGGTCAATCAGCCATAACTCAATAGACCAGAATCTGGGGGTGGGTGAGAGAGACTTTAAACATGGCTTTAAGGAGTTATTGACACTAACAGCCAGTGTGTCAGTGGTGGAAACTATGAATGAATGCCAAGCTTGAGCCAACAAAGATAATGGGGCAGAGGCGTACACTGTACTTACTGGGAAGCATTGCAAAGGTGAAGAGGGGACAGATAATTGTGAACAAATAATATAATAATGAATCTTACCCCACCATGAATGTACTTATCAGGGGCCTCTAATTTCATTGTGGTAGGTACTAGGACATCATAAAAAAATAAACAAGGTCCTTTCACTTGAAGAATTTGGCAATTTAATTAAAAACATGTATCAGTCTGTTTTTCTGCAGGAACAAACAACCCCAAATGCTCAATGACTTAATGACCACAAACATTCTTACCTGGCTTAGGTTCCTTGAGGACCGCAGGCCAGTTGCAGCCTTCCTGGGCTCAGCTGGGCTCTGGGTTTGACCATTATCTGAGTGTTATCTCATTCCAGAGTCCAGGTCAGAGAAGCTGCCGCCACATTAGCCGTGCTGATCTCATGATAGAGGGCAGTGTTCAAAAGGGGGCCATCCAATGACACCACACAAGCATACTTAAAACTTACGCTAGAGTAGGGCTTATATCACACCCATTCGCATTCTGTGAGCCAAAGCAGATCACATGGCTAAGTTCAAAGATAATGGGCAGAGACATAGATGTACCTACAGAGAAGCATTGCAAGGGTGAAGAGGGGACAGATCATTGTGAACAAATGATACAGTCTACCACAGAGAGATTGAGAAGATCGTTATCAACAGAAATAGTATCAGTAACTACTCTAGCACAGAGATTCTTAATGAGAGATGCATATGGTGGAGGGCCATTCAGGAGTCAAAGCATTGACAAGGAGAATTAGATTGGATGGAATAGCTAGGTCCCATTAGAGAAAAACTTCCTAAAGAAACTGTCTCTATCGTCATTTGAGTAATGGTAGAACCATATCATGCTGATGAGAAAGAGGTAATACTCCTTGGAATTCTCTCATCACGAAGATGAGGACACAATTGAACACCTCAAATGCAGTACCTGATGCACATTTCAGGAAGGGGATTTTGCCCTTAGCGAGGACAGCACTGAGATGGTTTTGTATTTGCTGCATCCTTGCAGGTAACTCCGTGCTCATGCACAGGATCAATGATGGTGTCTTGTTTTCTGTTATTAATGAGGGCCATAGATAAAAAGAATGTGGCTCCTCTTGGAGTTGAAAGAAAGGACTTATTCAGTCCTTCACCCTTTCTCATTGGAATAAGATCTGAGCAGCATTTTATTATTATTATTATTATTGTGGTAGACTAAAAATATAACATAAAATTTGCCATTTTGACCATTTTTAAGTGTACAATTCAGTGGCATTAATTCTATTTCTAATGTTGTGTGACCATCACTATTTGTTTCTAAAACTTTGTCATCACCCCAAACAGAAACTGTACATTTTAAACAAGCATTCCCCATTACTTCCTCCCTTCACTCTCTGGTGAGCTCTAATCCACTCTCTATCTCTATGAGTTTGTGTGTTCTAGGTATTTTATATAAACAGGATCGTGCGATACTTGTCCTTCTGTGAATGTCTTCTTTCACTCAGTGTAATGTTTTAAAGTTCATCCGTGTTGTAGCCTGTATTAGAACTTCATTCCTTTTTACAGCTGAATAATATAACATTGTATGGATATAACATATTTTGTTTAACATTGTATGGATACAGCATATTTTGTTTATCCATTCATCTGTTGATGGGCACTTGGGTTATTTCTATCATTTGGCTATTGTAAATATGTTGTTATGAACATTGGTGTACAATTATCTGTTTGGGTCGCTGTTTTCGGTTCTTTGGGGTGTATACCTAGGACTGGAATTGCTGGGCAATATGGTAATTCAATGTTTCACTTTTTGAGGAACCACCAAACTACTTTCCACAGCAGCTGCACTGTTTTACATTCCCACCAGCAATTTCTGAGGTTTCTAATATCTCCACGTCCTCATCAACATGTTTTCTGTTTCTTTTTGTTTTGTTTTGTTACTAGCCATCCTCGTGGGTATGAAGTGGTATCTCATTGTGGTTTTGATTTTCATTTCCCTAATGACGTTGAGCATCTTTTCGTGTGCTTATTGGCCATTTGAATATCTTCTTTAATAAAATGTCTACTCAAGTGTTTTGCTCATTTTTCAATTGAGTAGTTTATCCTTTTGTTCTTGAGTTGTAGGAGCCCATTATGGTTTTGGATATTAAGCCATTTTCATATATATGATTTCCAATTATTTTCTCACATTCTGTAGATTGTCTTTTCATTTTTTGGTTAATGTTCTTTGATGCACCAAAGTTTTAAATTTTCGTGGAGTCCAATTTATCTGTTTTATCTTTTGTTGCTTGTGCTTTGGGCATCATATCCAAGACCCACGGCCAAATCCAAGATTGTGAATATTTATACCTATGTGCTGTCTTCTTACAATTTTATGGTTTTAGCACTTTATTCAGATCATTGATCCAGTTTGAGTTCATTTTTGTATATGGTATGAGGTAGGGATCTAACTTCATTCTTTTGACTGCTGCTCCCGCACCATCTATTAAAGAGGCTATTCTTTCCCCATTCAGTGGACTTGGCACCCTCATGGAAACTAAGTTGACTTCTCAGCTTTTTGAAGTAATAATATATGTAGACTAAGGTGAATAAGTATACTCTACTAGTTTGGTTGATATTATCTAGAAAAATGTCAACATTATCTTCACAACTACAATCCTAGACAGATGCCTCCTTCTTCCATTGTTATAACTTTAGGTTATCTCCTTTTGTATTTTGGCAAAAGTCCTCAAAACAAAACAAAAAAAGTCCTCTGCCTGTGCTCTCCAATTCTTGTCCTCTCATTTTCTCTTGAACCCACTCCAATCATGCTTTCTTCCCCACCACTGTACCAAAACATCTCCTGTCAAGATCTCCAATGATTTCACATCATGAAGGCAGTGGGGTACAGGTGGTTCAGTGGTAGAATGCTCACCTTCCATATG
Source organism: Myrmecophaga tridactyla (assembly GCA_004026745.1). Lineage (NCBI taxonomy): Eukaryota > Metazoa > Chordata > Mammalia > Pilosa > Myrmecophagidae > Myrmecophaga > Myrmecophaga tridactyla. The sequence continues at coordinate 91,182 of PVIY010003620.1, forward strand.
GCCTCAATCTGTGGACTTATTTATCTACACTCATCCCCTGATTATCATGTCTAGTCTCATGGCATTAAATATCATCTTTGTATCTTCTGATCATTACCAACAACTACAAACTATGCCAACAATCCAGACCTCTCCAGACTTGCACGCTTAACTTCCTACTCCATTACTTTCATTGGACATCTAGTAGTTATCTTCAACTTAGCATGTCTACCACAGAATGCTCAATCTTTCCAAAGTCTCCCATTTTGATATATACCAATTCCATCCTTATAACTGCTTAGGCAAAAAATCCCTGACTTATTTTTGCCTCTCACCCTTTGCATTCAGTTCACCAGAAAATCCCATCAGTTATACCTTCAAAATATATCCAGAATCTGACTGTTTCTTATCACCTCCACGTCCACCCCAGTGCCAGGTACCATAATCTCTCACTTGGGTTATTGCAGTAGCATGTGACGAGGATTCCCTGTGTCCACCCTCATCTAGCCACAGCTGAGTCTTCACGTAGGAGCTAGCATTGTCCTCTTAAAATACAAGTCATGTCACTGTCCTCCAAGGCTGCTCTAACACACTCTGAGTGAGAACCAAGTCTTATAGGCCCTATGTGATCTCACCTTTCTCCTCTCTGACCTCATCTCCTTACACCCTTCCTCCTCTCCCTTCTCACAGCCTCAGTGGCCTCTTTGCAATTCCTCCAGCGCTTCAAGCTCACTTCCACTGCAGAACCTCACCCTTGCTGTTCCTCCTGTCTGGAATGCCCTTTACCCAGATATCCACATGGCATCCTCACGCACCTCCTCGAGCTCTGCTGAAATGTCGTCTTGGCATAGAGGCCTTCCCTCACCACTCCGTTCAGCCTCCTCAACCTCCCCATTCCTCCACTCTGCCTTATTTTTTCCTATATCACTTGTCATCATCTGCCATACTGTATATTTCCCTGTTCATTTATTTGCTGCACCTTACCTTTCTAGAAGGTAACCTCTGTGAGGGCAACAACTTTTACTTGTTTCGTTCCCCACTGTGTCCTCAACAATGGCAGATAAATATTCATGCAATGCAAGTGTATTGTGACCAGATCCTTCATGGCCAAGTGATTGTACTGTATATCACAATGCCTGAGAATTAAGCAGCTTATTAAACTGGGGTTAGTGCTAAAGACCTTCCATTGTACATGTGCTTCCAAAAGGTTTTCACTTCTCATTTGGGCCTCACGACAATTCTAGGATGTGTGGGTAAAGTGTTACTTCTTCTACCAACAGGTTAATTGGGTGGTCTGCAGGATCTGTAACTCTAGTCAAGAGTATTAGGAGCTCAAGAATTTGCTGTTGTTTTTTAAATACCCATATGTTTATTAAATGCCACTGAAATCTTATGGTCACAGATTATGAGTAAAGAGAGATGATTGTGAGAGTACAAATTCATGAGCCATTTACTAATTCAGTCAACAAAATTTACCAAAGGAAAAATAATATCCCGCCCCAAAGCTTTGAAACCTTCAGGTCTCTGGACAGAAGGGCATGTGCCTGTTTATCATTTATCATCATAGGTAAAAAAATTTGCTAACCATTGAGGCAGGTACAGAGAAGTGTCAGAAGCTAAGTATGTTCTCTAGGAGCTTGAAGCATAGTATAAAAAAATGTTCATAAAAATAATGGTATAGAATAAAAACTGGAGTCTAAGAGGAGGCTTAGAAAAGTTAAGCTCTGTGAAAAGTATGCTTTTGGGGGACCCCATACTTTGAGGAATGGTGGAGGGATAGAGAATCAGGAAAGCCTTCCTGGAGGAGGTACCATTTGGTGTGGGTCTGGAAGGATAACCAAGGAAGGACATTTCAGGAAACTGAAATGGAAGGAAGGAGAATGGCTGTGTCCTTGAAGATGTACACAGGCTGCAAGATTTAAGAGTTGGTTACTTTATGGATATAAAAATTATATTAATTCTTTCTATGAAAATCTGTGTAATTGGAAGGTTTGGCCAATTTGCTTCTTAGAGACTCTCCCACAATAAAGAAAATCAGTTCCCAGTGCTTGTGAGACATCCACTCTCCCACAACAGAAGTGCTTTGAAGCATGCATTTTGTACCAAAGGATAAGCCATATGGGATGAGAAACATTGTACAATAAACATGAACAATAAATATGGAGAGTTGTGCTTAAATATGTGTGATGTATATGAAAGGAGTGCATTTCTTAGTGGAGCAGGTAAGCAAAGTGTTATTTTATTCCTTCTGCACAATCCCATATGCCCTCCTGGTGGACAGTTTTCAAGGGCGAATTAAACAAAGGGAGAAGGCAGGTGGAGGTGCAAAAGTGCCTTTTACACTCATGGGGTTTTTGACAAAAGCTCTGAATGGCCCAATCTTGATCTGATGATGACGGGGTTTGAGTAGTCGCTGCTATGCAAGCCCAGCCCTAAGCTTGGGAAGCGCCATCCATTCCCAGGAGCATCTACTGAGCACATGCTGTGAGCCAAGCACTAATCCAGGCACTGAGGACACAATGATAAACAGGCACGTGCCCTTCTGTCCAGAGACCTGAAGGTTTCAAGGCTTTGGGGTGAGATTTTATTTTTCCTTTAATGTAAATTTTATAAAATTAGGTCTTTCAGTATGTCCCTTTTCTCATTTAAAAGTGTTATTTCTGGGAGTACACAGAATAGAAAACAGCTTGTCACTAAATAAGAGTTTGCTTCAGTTAGCAGCTCTTCAAGTGGAGGGGGGTCAAATTCTTCTTATTTTCCCTTGCTCAGGTTAGAACTGTTTTCTGAAAACAAATCAGCACCAGTTGATTGACAAATACCTGTTGACTGCATACCATAGAGAAGGCATATAGCATTTTGAGCACAAGCCCTTGAATCAGAGTGCCTGGCTTCTGCCGCTTACTGTGAGTTTGAGGACGTTACCAAGCCTCCCTGTGCCTCAGTTTCCTCATCTGTAAAATGGGGATAATAATTGAACTTATTTCATATCTTGTCAGAAAGACTGAATGAGCTAATTCATACAAAGCACTTAAACCATGCCTTACTTAGAGTAAATGCCCAGTAAGTGTTCACTGTTACATTACATTGCATTATACTACATTACAGTACGTTATGTTGCCTTATGTTGCGCTCCACTGTGTTACATTATTATAGTAATATGCTAGTTAATAGTAATTAATTTTAATGTTACATTATATTATTTCAAAATAATTATTTTAATTACATTACATTTTAGATCTGAAAATAGAAATATATGACAAGTTCACTATCAAGACAAAACAGATACTTTCAAAAGCTAAAGAATATTCAAGAGTTCAATAGCAACCTGAGACCAAAAAATACCAGAGAGGTGTGTGTGATTGCTTGACTTGCATAGTATAGAAAATGAAATGGCTTCAAGGAGGCCAGGACCTTACCAGAACCTAAGGCAGTATGGAAAAGTTTTATGAAGGAAGAAGAAGAATTTGAGATGAATCTTGAGGTTTGTGTAGAAGAGGTAGGGATGGAGACGGAGGTGGAAGGACACTTGGGTGAGAAAAGTTATTTGTTGGTGTCACCAAGTCGGCCCCGTGCAGCCTGGCACGTGGGTCTGTGAGAGCAGCAGTCCCACTGCACAGGAGGTGGGGAGAACCACGTGAGGGAAGTCAACAGGGGCAGGCTGTGGGGGGCCTGCATGCCACCCTAACAAGCAGTTTCCTCAGTGTTCCCTCTCCCTGAGAAATGTTCAAAAGACTGCACTACACAGAGACAGCCACATTTCTTGTGAGAACTTATGGTGGATCTTGAGTTCCAGGAAGGTTCACTAACCCACTAGCTGGTGGCAGGGCTGGGGCCAGACCCAGTCCAGAGCAGACCACTGCCTTCCTGCCCTGCACAGCGTCCATCCTGGAAGCCAAGTCTGGGGCTCCCCTCTCTCTCCTGAGCCTGCTGCCAGATGATCTTATATGACCTGACACAAAACTCTCTTTTTTGTTGTTGTTGCTGACTGAATGAACCCTTAACTTGAAGCTTTCTGCTGCAGAAGTCAAAACTCACCTGAGTGCCAAAGTGCCCAGGTGAACTGCACTCAACGTACAGAATGGGATCAGTAGCTGTGAAATTGGCCAGAGGGATTAGCAAATGCTGCAGGTTAATCAGACGCATTAGGGGCATATATGGAGCTACTAAAAACAACTTCTCTGGGTTCTTCTACACTTTGATGGTTCAAAAAACAGTCATACCATGTTGCCTGAAATCTGCTTTTAGCTAAGTTGAGCCTCGGTAGATTTGCAATCACTGTTATGGTCCCTGGGCTAGGGAAGAGAAGAGTTCCAGGACCAGAGATGGTTCTCGCTAACATCTCATTGTCCTCACTTGGATTTAAGGGCAGCTCATTCTTCCAGATTTGATGCAGGGAAGTCTGTCTAGCACTGATACTCAGAAATCATATAATTCAGCCCCTGATATTTATGTATTTTTAAAAACTGAGGCCCTGAGGAGATTCCCAAGCCATACCAGAAGTTCGAATCCACACTGCTTTTCTCCCCACACCCTCCCCACACCCTGCTGTTTCCACTGTGGGTACTATCATCTTCCTGGGACTTCACTTTAATCCTGAGTTGTATGATTTAACCCTGAGAATGCCGTCATGATGCAGGCGGTTCAGTGGAGCACATGTACAGTGGGCAGGAGCCCGGGTTCTAGCCTGCCTCCACCCCTAATGAGCTCAGTGGCCTTGGCCTTCTGTCCTGCGTGGGCAACGTGAAGGGCCTGGACCAATGACCTCGCTCTCCTTCCTCTTCTCACCTTCTCATCCTCTCCGCACCAGCCCTTGCCCCTACCCCTTTTCCGCCTTCTTGCCTTCCACCCTCTGTTCCTTCTCCCCTTTCATTTCAAGGCACTTGGCACTTCTTTTAGCCTCATTTTTCCGTCTTTTCCTCCGTTTTGTCCTAAAGGGACCTTATGTGTCTTAGACCGAAGTGAGAAGATTACTTACAAGACTTCTAGGGAGGACAGCGGAGGGCTCCCATCAGTGCCTCCCTCTCTCTACCTCTCGGAGGGCCAGAAGCCACACAGTCCCACGCCCCACCCCATTCAGAATGCCTTCTGCAGCATCTTTAGAGTCCCTTCTCTGCCACGTCTTTCTCTGAAGCAGGAAGGTCTGAGTGGGAAGGGGCTTTAGATATCCAGCCCAAACAGGCTTCCCATTCTACAGATGGGAACGCTGCGGCCACACAAGTCCGGCGCATTCTCAAGGTCACCCAGCTACCTAGCAGCCAATCAGGGCTCTTGGTTCTCACCCCATCAAAAGGAAGCCCTGGTGGCGACCACGAAGGGGTCCCTCTATTTTTGTGCTATCTTGGAGCTGCTCACAGCACTCCCTAACACACATTAGTCCTTTGGATGCTCCCAGGCACCCCAAGGGGAAGCGAGCCCGGAAAGTCAGCGCTCCTGCCCGAGGCTGCCAGGGGCTGGCGTTGGCGGCGGCAAACAGAGCCCTCTGGAGGATAGCTAGAGACAGCAGGGCCTCTTAACATTCCAGACAGGTCGGTGTCCCCAAGGAAAAGCCGCTCCTTGCGTCTCAGCTGACCGGCTTTGCTCAGCGCAGTCTGGAATCATCTCCCAGGGTGGCAGGCTGTGCCTCTCCAAAACAGAGCGGAATTTAGAACAGAGTTCCCTACGCCCCTGCACCGACTCCCCAATACCTATCTTGTTCACAGGAGCTCAGCGTGATGCTCTCCTTTTCCCACATCACCTGGGGGCAACTCTTGCCTTTCCACCACGGAAGGCATTTCTCTTTGCCCTTTTCCCTCCTTCTGATTAGACAGCACTCGTCCCTCTGAAGTGACCCCTGGCCTGGGAATCAGGGGTGCAGTGATGGTTCCGGCTGTGCCTCTGACGTCATGATTTCCCTGCTTTCTGCTTTGCCTCAGTGGCTCTCTCTACAAAGTGAGGTTAATTATGGGTACATCCCTCAAAGGGAGGAGATTTTACCCATAAAGCCCAGTGAGCTCCCGGCAACAGGCTCTTTTAAATCCTCCCTTTGAACAGAGACTTTATGAATTCCAATGGGTCAGGGCATCAGGTGGTAAGAAAAGAAAGATGACCCAAATGCAGCAAAGTAAGTTCATTTAAACAATGAGCATATTTCAAAAGTTCCAGCCTCAGCTGTCATGGAGCTTTCCTGAGAGGTTATTGAATGTCAATAACAGTATGTGACTACACTGGGAAAATATCAATTATTTGGTTTTCAAGACACAGCAGCTTAAAAAACAATGAACTCAAGGATGTGTCCAATCACACAATAATTCTCGTATTTACTAAAGTGCACAGACGTTCCCCCAATGATGAAAAATGACAATTTTTGATTTGAGAATAGAATGTAGGTGGCAATAAATGTTAGGACACCCACCCCAAAAAAACTCAGCATCAGCATGGGGCTTTCAGACTTCGATTGGCTGATTAGTCGGTCCAGCAATCAAGAAAGGTAGGGACGTTATCTTAATTTATAGATAGACACACGCAGCCCCAAGTGCTCTTCTGGAGTAGTAAACAGAGGTGAGTTCCTGTTGTTTTCCAGGCTGGGAATCACTGCCTCCAGAACTTCGGTCTCTGTTGTTTGGGGAGCACAGTTTTCCCTGGCGGGGTGAGATTACTTGGCTCTCCAGCTGCAGGCTACCACGTCTAGCTTGAGAGATCAAGGGCAGGTGATGGTTCGGGGGTTGGCATGTCAGTTAGAGTTTGGGGGCTTGTGAACCCCATCAGCTCAGTTGCAGATGAGAAAGAATATTATTAGCACCAGGACATACAATAAAGTGGGGACGAGATCAGCCATCTGAGTCTGGCTAAGTTATACGACCTGGTCATTTGACCTCTGAGCCAGTGAAACTCTATTAGCCCTAAAGTTCCTCTGAGTATAATCATTCTGTTCTAGAGAGCAGCAAGTGACCTGAGAATTTCTTTTTCAGTCACTAGTGGGGTGTGGTCTTTAGCAAACCCCTTTGCTCCTCTCTCTTTCAGCTGTCCATGCAGCAGCAGTCACATGGACCAGATGTGGGAGAAGGGGCCCGATAAGGAGTCAGCAGGTTCCCAGCACCATGGCAGCTGGTAGAGCAACTGCAAATCTCAGGGACCTCCGAGATGAAGCTCTTGTATGTCTGGCCCTTCCTTCCCTAGAGATGCCCAAACATGAAATACTAACGGCCAGCAGCAAGGTGACTGTAACCTAATTTAAAGTAATGGTGATAATAAAGACCACTTAGGCTCACAAGTGACCCGTGCTTTCCAAATGCTGGAATGCAGAGAGAATGAAATGAAGATGCAGTGAGGCCAGAGTCCTAGGAAGTGATCAAAATACAGAATTTGAGCTCCAGGTGCCTGTGATTTTGGGTGCATTCCTCTTACTGACTTGTGACAGTTAGTGGTTAAAGACCCAGACAGTGGGTTCCACAACGCAGGTTTGCATTCCCAGAGCTGCCGCTCGTTAGCTATGGGATATCATGCAAGGCATGTAACTGCTCTAGGCCTGTTTCCTTATCTATAAGATCACCCCTACTTCATGGAGTTGTTTTGAGGATGAAATGAGTAAATGTTTGTGGAGCATTTAGATTGTGTTCAACCATAGGAAACATTTGGCAAATGTCAGCTATTAGTGTTCCTAGGGGTCCAGTTCCCTGTCTCTCTACTTCAGGCTCCAAGTTAGGCTGAGTAGAGAAAGGGGATCTTCTGTGCTTGGTTTTTTTGAAATCAGCTTTACTGAAGTATAGTTTAAATTCAATAAAATCCATGCATTTTAAGTGTACCATCACAAATGTAATGACGTTTCAACAGTATAATTTCATTTACCCCTCCTTTGGTCCTGTGTGATTGTAACATCTTTTATTTACATACATTTTATAAACCTCACACTACAGTGTTATTATTTTTGCTTTATAGTCAGTTGTTTTTCAAATAATAAATTTTGCAGAAAAAGAAAGCATCATTATTTATATTTACCCACTTTTAAAAAAACACATTTCTGGCACTTTCTGTTCCTTCCTGTATCATTTCCCTTACCCTGGAGGGCGTCTGCTAGCATTTCTATTAGGCAGGTCTGCTGGTGATGAATTCTCTCTCTCTTTCATTTATGTGAAAGTATTTTCATTCAGTCCTGTTTTTTGAAGAATGTTTTTGCTGCATGTAGAATTCTGGGTTGACAAGTGCCCCCCACCCACCTTTCAGAACTTTAAAATTGTTCCATCTTCTCCTGGCCTCCATTGTCTCTAATGAGAAGTCACTGATGTTCTTAACATGCCTCTGTACATAATGTTTCTTTTTTTTTTTTCCTAAATGTTTTCAGGATTTTCTCTCTCTCTCTGGTTTTTAGCAGTTTGACTATGACATATTCCATTGTGGTTTACATTATATTTATCCTGCTTGGAGTTGCTTAGCATCTTAGATCCATCCATAAATTGGATAATCTTTCATCCTACATATGAACTTTAAGGCCATTGTTTCTTCAAGTATTCTTTCTGCCCCAATCTCATTATTCTTCTTGTGGAACTCCAGTTAAACACACTTGGCTATTCTAGATTGTCCCATTGGTCTCTGAAGCTTTGTTCCATTTTCTTCAGTCTTTTTTTTTTCCTCTGTGTTTCACAGGTTAGATAATTTAACTGATTATTCTTCATCCACTGACTTATCTTTTGCTATCTATCTATATCTACATTAAGCCATTCAGTGAAATTTTCATTTCAATTACTTTTCAGTTATACAATTTCCATTTGGTTCCTTTATGTAGTTTCCATTTCTCTGTGGGGATTCCCTATCTTTTCCCTCTTGAAGACCATATATTTCTTTAATCCTTTGAATATATTTTTCTTTAATTCTTTAAACATATGCTTAACAGCTGTTTTAAAATCTTTGCCTTCTAAGTCCAACATCAGAGCAAGTTTATATTCAGTTTCTATTAGCTGCTTTTGTTCTTGACTATGGATCACATTATCTCATTTCTTTCTATATCTAGTGATATTTTAAAGTGAGTATTGGATCATGAATAATCTGTTGTAGAGACTCTGGATCTTTTTCACCTTCCTCAAAGTGTAGTTTCTGTAGCAGGCAGTTGTATTACTGCCTTCAGTAGGCTTGGTTTTGTGGTTTTAGTGTGGATCAGGGGCAAGTTGAAGCTCCTCAACCTCCATCCTCAATCTTCCCTTCAGACCTCGTTTTAGGTTTTGTCAGGATGGATCTAGACAGGTCTTACTCTAGGGTAAAGTTTTTGTGGTTCAGTTGGTTGTCCAGGAGATTAATAAGATAATTAACTGGAACCCACCACTATGGCAATGCCAAAACCCCAACCTCCGAACATCGTTTTCTCTGCTACTGCTTAGCATTTAAGATCTATTTTCTCCTTTCAATCCCATAACAGTTATTCTCTGATAAGCCTTAGTGGTTTCACATGTACAACCCAGCCGTAAGCTAGACTCACAAGGGACCCCTGCACAAACTTCTGAGGGCCCATATTTATGCATCTGACTCCTTTCTAATGTCCCACCCCAGCCACTTCAGCTATCCAAATTCTGATCTGATTTCTGCCTTCTCAGCTCAGTGGGACTATAACAGTCTGCTTCAACTGTAGTTATTTGAGCTGCAGTTAAGAAATTGTTCCCAGTCAGAGAACAAAGGTGATTATTTTCTTTACCCATGAGTTTCAGTTCTCTCAGGGATTAAAGTCTGTGCTGTTTGATGTCCCCTTTCTGACAAGAGTTGTCTCATATTTTGTCCAGACTTTTCGATGTTTGTGGTGAAAGGGCTAGTCTGGTAGCAGTTACTCCAAAATGGCTAAAAGTAGACATGTGCTTGATTTTTAAATCACAAAATGATGACTAATAGGTTAGCAAATGTAAAGTGAAAGGTATTTCCTAAATGTTATATATTATGTATTAAGTCATTCATCACTCATTTATTGAGGACTTATTGTGTGTAAGGCACAGTAATAGTTCTCAGAGGGAAAGACACTAGAATCTTTCTTAAGATATTTGGAAAATATCAATCCAGCCAATTTTAGAGGCAGGTTGGGCTTTCTCATCCACAGTTTTCCTTTAAAGATGTTGAGACCCAGACCCAAAAAAGTGACGTAACTTGCTAAGGTCACACAGTTATTAGTGGCAAAAAGGAAGTAGGCTGGTATTTTTCCTATTTAAATAAAAAAAATCTAAGCATAATATTTGAATGCTTTTCCTCTGTAGAAAATTCAATCAGTGCCAAGGTCCCTACTGATGCTTTAGTAATTAGAGCAAAAACGGGGAAATGCGTTAGTCTGAGATTCCCAGAATGTCTTGTTTGAATTGCATAGAGAGATTAACTTATGGTATGCAGAGTCACTGGCAGCAATTAACAAACTTGGTTCTTTGTTAACAAACTCAGCCTCAAGAACAACTAGGGAAGGAATATCTGTGAGTTGCATTTGTTGGAAAACAAAGGAGGGAAGGTTTAACTAGAGATCTTAGTAACCCCTACCAACCTGATAACCCTGTTGTCAGTAGAGCTCACGCGCCACCAAAACCATGGAGACATTTTGCAGTTTTCCAGGCAGCTGCACCTTTTATACATTTCTTATGGAAGGAGTGAGAATTAGCAGTGATTGCAATGGGACTACCTTACCCTCCTGTTTATAACTTACAGGGTATGTCACTCTGCCTGCAGCCAGTCCCCAGAAACTTCACTCCAAGTTGCTCTCTCCAAGGTCTGGCAGTAAGGTCATTTGACAGGCAGAGATTTTCCAACCCTTCAGAGTATGTCCATGTATTCAGAGACCCAGTTCCCTGGTTGTAGAGTTGGGAGTGGTAGGGAAAACTATTTAAGAGGACTTCCCGAGATAGTTTCTTTCTTAAGAAACCTGAGCCACTTTTGCTTTTAGAAATGGCAGATGAGGTCATTTGGATCAACTGTCCTGCTGAGGACAACTAGAAAAGGTGGACAAGACATTCAAAATCTTCCCTTTTCTGAAACATAGAAAAGATGCCTGACAGAAACAAATGTAAATCCTCTCTAGGGAAAAACAACATCATCAAAGTTCTCAGATTCTTTTGAAAACCAAGTTTGCAAAGTCTAACCCACAATACAAAATAACTAGGCACACAGCGAAAAAACAACATAAATGAGAATGAGCTGAAGTAATAGATGATAGAAACAGATCCACAGGGGATCCAGATATTGGAATTATCAGAATTAGCCTTGAAAATAACTATATTTACTATGTCCAAGGAGATAAAAGATGAGATTGGAAACTTTTCAGAGAACCAGAAGGTATACCAACCGTAAATTTTAGAAATGAAGACTACAATGGCTAAATGAAGTATGTAGTGACTATATTTCCAAGAAGATTTGGCATAGTTGATAAAAGAATTATTAGACTGTAGAGAGGGCGGGGGGAAATACTGAGAATCAAGCAAAGAGAATCAAATGAATGGAAAGTACAGAAAAGAACGTAAAAGGTTAGGGAACCAGTGGATGCTGAATTTTATCAGATTTTTTTCTATGTCTATTGATAGACTCATGGGTTTTTTTTTATAATGTAGTGAATGACACGTTTTAACTCGTTATTGAAGTTATGGTGGTGGTTGTGGGTAACTTGGTACAAGAGGACATCTGACTAGGGGAGGCATAAGTGGAACCGCCATCCATCTAGCCGAGTTCTATTTCTCTTTTTTTTTGCATGGGCAGGCACTGGGAATTGAACCTGGGTCTCCAGCATGGCAGGCAAGAACTCTGCCACTGAGCCACCATGGCCCACCCCAAGTTCTATTTCTTGATTCAGGTTGTGTTTATGTGGCTGTTTGTTTTGCGATAAATCATATGCTGTAGCATCTTTCTTTTCGCACTCTTCTGTATATAAAAAACTTTATTTCATAGGTTTTTTCAAAAAGGTTAGAAAAAGTGCATGTGCAGGCATCTACATCATTGCCAGGTGCCAAAAGAGGCCTGCTTCCTCTCCTGCATGTAGCGGAAAGTTCCACAGTGTGCTGCAAATAGACCATCACACTGCTAATAGAGAGGCAGCCTGCAGGGACGGCAAATAGTGCTCAGGTCACTTCCAGCAGATCAAGATTGCCACAAGAGATGTCCTGTTGAGAAGGCTTGTGGGGCCCCAAATGGAACCCGAGGGGAAAAGGCCCCGATCAATGGCGACAGCTGGCACAAGGCCGGGAGTAGTGGCATCTGTGCAGTGAATTTGCTGTTTTTGCCTGGATAGTGGCTAAGAGTGGAGGGTTTACAGTAAAGTTGGTTTGGGTTTTAGCTCCAGCTCCACCATTTACCAGGTATGCAAACTTGAGCGAGTTATCTGACTTACCTAAGCCTCAGTTTATTTATCTTAATTGACATAGTTGGAGAATTAAATGAACTGATGTCTGCATAGCACTTAGCACAGTGTCTAGCACATGCTGAGTCCTCAAGAAATAGTAGCTAATATTATCATTATCATTGTTTGCTTGGGATGGTTGTCTCCATTTTGATATATTTAATTTTCTTCTAACACCATGATTTCTTCTCTATTTTTTTCCGAGTTTCTCTTTCCAATTCACATTGCTAATAAAAAAAATAATTAAACATGAAGGTTGACATTTTAATTACCTGCAAGTTTTTCATTCATTAGACAACAGAGCATCCACCATCCCTTCCCTGGGACAACAGCCCTCCCTTAGAGTTCATCAAACCGTTTAGAGGATGCTGAAATTTATTGATGTGGAAAGGTTAAATTAAAAACAAATGAGAATTTGGGGCGGTGGAAAAGTTTTGGTAATGGATGGTGGTGATGGAAGCATAATATTCTTAATGTAATTAACAGCACTGAATTATTTATTGGTGGCAAAAGGGGAAATTTTAGGTTATAAATATGTTACTGGAATAAAAATTTTAAAAAAAGGATCTACACCACACAAACCATGAACCCTAAATTAAACCGTGGACTATAGTTCATGGTACAGTTATAAAAGTGTGCTTTCATCAATTGTAACAAATGTGCCACACCAATGCGAGGTGTAATAATAGGGTGGTATATGGAAATCCTGTATTTCATGCATGATTTTTCTGTAAACCCACAACTTCTCTAATTTTAAATAAACAAATAAGCTAGGACTTCTAATGAATCAGGATATTCTAGCAAGAACATGCAAAAATCATAAAACTTGAGACTATAGAAAAGCTATCCAGACAAGAGTCCCTTCCCCCGCCCCCCACCCTGCCTTAAAAGGAACACTCTTTTCTAGTAAGAAAATGAGTCAGGAACTCTTGAATTTCAACATAACAAACTCATTCTTAAACCAAGGGAGAACTGCCTATCTTCACAATTCTAGATCTATTTTCTTTCGAAAACCAGTAAGCCTGTGAGACGATTAAGAATGTCTGTTGCTCCATTAGCTAAAAGAAGGCACAAAGCCTGATTTGTGAGATTCATTGTGCCTCCGAGTGGTAACCAATTGAAACTGGTTTGTGTACACCAGAAGTCAGCATGGATCATTAATCATGACCCGATCCAAAGGAGCATTTGTTTCTAGACTCCAACCAGGTATGTCTTTGGAAAACAAGGACCCAGAGTTGGCTGGTGGGTTTGAATAAGAAGACATTTATCTGACCACCGTCTCTTGGAGGAGACTTCTCAACTACTAAAGCTCAGATGCCCTCCAAATATTGTAACTCCTCCTGGTTTATTGGAATGGTGATGGGGGCACATAAAAAGCCAAAGATACTTCGCCAGCTACTCCAGCTCACCGTTGCAAACACGGTGCCAGGTGACTTCCTTTTGGCCCACCCTTCTCCAGTCCTCTCTCTGGTCCAAGAGGCTATACCATATGGATTATATCTAAAGGTTCGCTTGCCTTCCAGCTTCCAGGTGGCTTCAGTCAGTGGGGGTGCTAGCAGGAGCCCAGCAGGAGGGAGGAGAGTAAGATCAGAATTGTTATATCCTCAGATCCTTCCTGTGGGTCATCTTGGACTGGTATTATCTCAGCTTTCTGCAAGAAGACCCTCCCCACAGATCACTCTCCTTCCCACTCCTTCCCTCCCTCTCCCCAGGCCCCGGGGTGCTGATAGATTGTTCTTGATTCTAAGCTCAGGCACTGCACTCTCCCTTTGTGGTTCTCCTCACCCTGTCCAAGCCTGTGAAAAATGCACCAACACCTCGTATCACCTTAATTTGAGTGTGCCACCTGTTTCTTGCTGGAAGCTCTGTCCTGATATTTGTGGCATGGCTTCATAAATAACTTTTGAGTGCCTATTACAGACAGACAATGTAGAAGGTGGGTTGGACTCTACCGTCTCTGATGGAAGACATCTGCAGGTTGTGAGCGGGGCAGTGCTGTGAGGAAAGCAGTATTTCAGGGCAAGTAATCAGGCAGTGGCATGCAGAATGGGGTGGGGTGGGAGGAAACTGGAGACAGGAAGCTGCTGTGTCCATCCAGGCAAGAGAGATTGAGGACAGCAGTGGCTGCAGTGGGAAGAGGAGATATGATGGATGCTACGAAGGAAGAACTGTCTGGAATTCCTGAAGGAGCAAGTGACTGACAGGTTTTGAGCCTAGCTGGGACTGGTTTTGGGGAGAAGGAGATGAGTTAAGTTTGACGTCTTGATTGGGAGGACAACCTGGTAGAATTTCTAGTAGGTTTGTGGGGAAGCACGGACTCAGGAGAGAGGGCAAAAAAAAGTATAAGTGCAGATTTTGGACTCATCTACACAGTGGTGAAAATTGAACCTCTGGAAGGAAGTGACGTGAATGAGTTTTCTCAGAAAAGGAGAGTGTAGAGAGACAGAGAGAGTTTAGAGAGAGCCACACAAGGAGCTGGAGACTAACCGAATAAAAGGGCAGAAGGAAGACTTCCCCTGATGACTCAGCTCAGATGTCCACCCGTCTGAGAAACATTTTCCTGTTCCCCTAGATTAAGTGAGTGCCCCTCTCCTTTATGCTTCCAAAGGTTGAGGGCATAATTCTTAGGAACGGTACCACCTGATTTTGCATGGAGCTGTTACCTCATCTCTCTCTCTCACTCTAGCTGAAAGCTCCTCCTGATCGGGGGACTGTCCCTTTTTCATCTCTGTAATATTCCCCAGCATAAAATAGGTCCAGAAAGGAGGGAGGGGAGAAAGGAGAAGAATTCATTAAGACACTGTAGGGGAACTGAAATTGTATGCTGACCTAGAGGCAAAAAGAGGAGAGAATTTCAAAAAGAAGGGGAAAAAGAAACAGAAAAAGCAGAACGAAGTAATCAATAGTGTCAAGTAGGTCAAGACAAATGGTGAGCAAGGCAGAGGCCTGGATTGGCCTTTCAGAGGCCATCAGTAATCTTTGAGGAGGCAGCTTGGGAAAACTCCTGATTAAGGCCACACTGTCAAGAAGGAAAATGAATGCAGAGCCACTCGTACCTGTAAAGTTGCAGCATTGGGTTGCAGTTGTCAGAGTGTCTTCCATAACTCTGTCGGATAGCTTTTATGGCTGCTGGAGGGAAAGACACAGGCATACATTACTTAGGCTCCTGGTGGTGCAGTGTAGGCACACGTCTCTCTGTCTTGCACTCTGCAGTAATCATGTTTATGGAAAAAAAAAAACAAATAAAAATTTTAATAAATAACCCCATAGACCCTCACACCCGTTACTATGTGGTGTTTTCTGCACCCAGCACTTGCTTCACATGCTTTCCAGTTATGCATATGATCAAGTACAAATGGCATGGTCAGATCACCCCATCCTCGTCTCGGGACCTCAGCAAGGCTGGAAGAGATAGCCACGCCTTCCAAGGTGACCAGCATACTCGAGGACCTTGCTTCTTGCAGTGGGGCCTTGGGCCGGCGTCTTCATTATCACCTGAGACCTGGTTGGCAATGCACAAACCAGGCCCCACCCCAGGTATACTGGAATCAGGACTCATGGGCATGTTCCCTGCTCTAGCGTTTTGCTGAGAGTCTGACCAGGGCTGGCAGTAAAGATGGGTGTCACTAGTAGATTTGCTATGTGTGCTGGTTTGAAAGGTAGTGTGCCCCCTAGAAAAGCCGTGTTTTAATCAAAATCCCATTTCATAAAGGTAGAATAATCCCTATTCAATACTGTATGTTTGAAACTGTAATCAGATCATCTCCCTGGATGACGTGATTTAGTCAAGAGTGGTTGTTAAGGTGGATTAGATGACGACATGTGTCCACCCATTTGGGTGGGTCTTGATTGGTTTATTGGAGTCCTATAAAAGAGGAACCATTTTGGAGAATGAGAGATTCAGAGAGAGTAGAGCAGAATGACATAGCCAAGAAAAGCAGAGTCCACCAGCCAGCGACCTCCGGAGATGAAGAAGGAAAATGCCTCCCGGGGAGCTTCATGAAATAGGAAGCCAGGAGAGAAAGCTAGCAGATGACACCGTGTTCACCATGTACCCTTCCAGATGAAAGAGAAACCCTGACTGTGTTGCCATGTGCCCTTCCATTTGAGAGAGAAACCCTGAACTTCACTGGCCTTCTTGAATCAAGGTATCTTTCCCTGGATGCCTTAGATTGGACATATCTATAGACTTGCTTTAACTGGGACATTTTCTTAGCCATAGAACTGTAAACTAGCACCCTATTAAATTCCCCTCTTTAAAAGCCATTCCATTTCTGGTATGTTGCATTCTGGCAGCTAGCAAATTAGAACTCCTATGGGCCAGACAGGGTCCTGCACAGCTCACATGAGTCACCTCCTTTAATCTTGCTGACACCTTACTGGGTCGGTGCTATTATCATCCTCGTTCTAGGGTGAGGTCAGATAGCTTGTCCAAGGCCACACCACTGGGAAGTGGTGGAGCCAGGATGTAGCCTAGCCCTGGAATGCAGTGTCTTTTAGCCACCGCCCTGCCCTGCCTTTTGCAGCCCCATCCCCCCTGCCCCCCTGTAGTTGGCAGTGTCCTTTGCAGGTGCTAGGGAGCCTCACAATGACTGTAGTGGCCTTGAGAAAGGCAAACCTGACCT
The DNA here is from genome assembly GCA_004026745.1 of Myrmecophaga tridactyla. Lineage (NCBI taxonomy): Eukaryota > Metazoa > Chordata > Mammalia > Pilosa > Myrmecophagidae > Myrmecophaga > Myrmecophaga tridactyla. The sequence continues at coordinate 108,105 of PVIY010003620.1, forward strand.
CATGATACCCCACAGGGGGAGAAGGTCTACAGCCTGGGCACCCCTAGTTCTCTCCATTAGAGAGGGAGGTCCTTCTCTGACTGTTTCTGCCCTGGGCAAGCTTAAAGACAGGAAGTAGCCGGGGAGGGAAAGCCTCATTCTAGATTCTCCTCACGGGAGAGGTGGGTGCTTTAACTGGACTTCCTGAGAGACTGGTTGCCAGTTCCAAAAGGAGGAGGGGAGCAGAATGGGGCTTAGTTTGTGCACCTAGGGTGAGGTCCTCTCAGCGATGTCCCTTCCCTTGGACACCCTTCTGGTGGGCGTGTATCCCCCTGGAGTCATCCACATCCCAGGTGGGAGCTAGTGAAGAAGCTTAGCATTCACTCACCATCTGGTGACTCCATCATAGTGTTTGGATTTAGTTAACAGTCTGTTGGACAATACCAAAGGCGTAACCCGCTTTGGTTGGGTCAGTTATCATAGTTCAGCTACTTGGGCCTCTGGATGAAGCACTACATTTTTCTACCCACTGTCATGAGGGGGAAGGACAGCGACCAGAAATCAGGGTGTTGTTTTCTAAACTCCCAGGTGGCCCTACAGCAAGAACATGTCCTGACTCCACCCTAGTCCTGGACCTAGGCTGATGTCCTCTCAGTGATGTCCCCGAGCACTGCAGGGTCCAAAATCATCAGAGAAGCCACCAACCAGCACGTTCCTTGGAAAGCACTGACTGCATCAGGAATGGGGCCCATCCCAATACAGAAGAAATTTTTCTGGGTCTGAGCTTTACCAGACATTTCGTTTCATTGAGGCTTTCTGTACAGGATGCATCTTATGGATGCCCCAGCTATGCCTTCAGTTGGATGGGGTCTGCTGAGGGGCTCACAGTTCAGGTGGCCTTCAAAAGACTGCTGAATTAGAGGGTCCTTGGCCTGATTCTCCTCCTTCCTATACTTCTCTCTGTGGCATAGGATGGGGCTTATTTCCTCCACTTTACAAATGACGAAGTTGTCAGGAGAACCTTTCTCATGTGCTTCCTGTCCTGTCTTCCCTGAAAGTGAACATAATTCCTTCTTTTTTCGAGCTCAAGCAGAAGCAGAGAACAGTTTCCCCAAATCTCCTTGCAATAGTTCCAGTGAAGTGACAGGACAAAGCTGAGGGAAAAGCACAGGGTAGACATAGGAGAGCCGTGAGTCTCTCCCCAGCCACCCAGGCACCCTTCCTCTGTCTGGACCTGCTCCCCTCACCAGGTCCTTGTCACCTATTTGGACTCCACTTCCAGTGTCACTTCCTGAGGAAGCCTTCTGTTCCTTTAGAGCTCTTAACAGAGTCTGTAATTATGTATCGATCATGTGATTATTTGACTAATGTTTGGTTTTCATTACAAGCTCCGTGAAGGCAAGGCCACGGGCCTATGATTTACCCCTGAATCCTTCACCCTTCACAATGGGTGGCCCCAGGAACACAGTTCAATAAATGTCCTTTGAGTGAGTGAAAATTAAGGCATTGCAGTAGGTGATCCCAAAGTCCTCTGCTCATTCTGACGAATTCTGAGTCCATTTATGAGAAACTTGTACCCACTCCCCACCATCCTAACCCTCGACTGGCCCCAAACTTCTCTTTATTTCAGAGATTCCTGGCACTGTTTCCTTATAGATTCTCTGACCAAGCCTCCTTGATCATATGGCTTTCCCAATGCTTGATCAGAACCACGGGGTCTGAGTAGTAGGAAATATGAAATATACATTCCTAAGCACCACCAACAAAACGATGAGTCAATGTGGAACTGAACAATGAGATCACACTCATTATAGAAGAGATCTCCAGTTTTGGGATCTTCAGTCATGTCTCCCTTTCCCCCCTCCCACTTTATCCCAGAATGACTTAGCGAAATTTGAATGAGGGGAGCGTGGGAATAGGGTTATATTAAAAGGACAGAGCCCTAAGTCCAGCTCTTGATTGGCCAACACTTTTGCACATTACTTTTCAGTCCCAGTACGTTTCCCACTTTTTTCAGAACTCTTTCACACAGATCATTTTCAAACTCCTTCCTGATATTACCCCTAGGGATGAGCTGAACTGTTTTGTTCATCACCCAAGTGGAGCTTGGTGAGATGTTATAAGACAGGAGAATGTAGGCTTTCTCTGCTCCTCGTGTTGGCACATGAGGGATTGTAGAAGGCGGAAGCACTGGCCCTACCAACCTGGGCATTTTCAGGCTCAACTCCACACTGTCTTAAGGAGAGATGGCAGGTTTTGCCTTCCATACTTGACAGTTTCTCTTGATCTTTTAAGGAAAAGCAGCATGATTTATAGTTTTGACCATAGCCTTACAGCCACACATGAGAGAGAAAAGGAAAAGCCATGTAGCCTAGCCAAGCTCCATCTCTGGCCTTCTCCTAACCCCAGCATTTAATGATGCCAATTCCTGAACCTAGAAGGTCGACCTGGCAGCCAGGCATCTTTGGAATTTGTCCATCAACCAGAGGAGGTCAGCTGAGAGGTACTACAAATTAGCAGATGTTGTTGGATCCCTGTGTGGAACCATATTTTTCTGAATTGCCCAGTATAGTTCTCATATCAAATATTTTATTCTGTTTTCCCCATAAGTACATGAGTATTTGTAAGATCTCATCTCCTGATTTAGGGCTAGGAAAATAGGCCCATCGTATTTGTAGGCTGATAGTGATCTTGCATTGGGAACATTTACAGCGGCTGTTTTACCAAGCTTATCCAGGGCTCATTTTGCCTCCACCAGCATGAGTAGTCAGCTCTTGAAGAAGGGCCAGCAATGGCGTGCCAGCCTGAGCATGGCTACTCTGAGCTCCACGGGTGGAGCTACACAAGGGACAGATGTTGCCATGCTTCCCAAATTAGAACTTGAGCTAGAGTTGCTGTTTCTGGGACAGCTGTGAGCCAATCCCAAGAAAAAGCTGTTAAACTTCCAGGCTTTGAGAGCCAAGCTCTGACTGGAGAGGAGGAATTCTGGGCCCCACGCCTTCACACTCCTGCCTGGCTTCTACCTTCCCAGGTGGGCTGTGACAAAAGGAGGCAGAACCCAGAAGCCTCTCCTGGGCTGTCCGTGGAAA
>PVIY010003621.1:0-111088 GCA_004026745.1 Myrmecophaga tridactyla
GAAACTGTGAAATGTCTTCGTGCTGATTTTTACTGGAAAAGAAGAGCGACCTCTTCATGAACAAGAGGGCCCATCATTTAAGACTTCTAAGATCTTAGTCTAGAACCGTATCAGAGAAAGGCTAGGTCAGAACTGCAAGAATACTTTAATAAAGTGCTCAAACATTAAGGCCCCATGCTTTGAAAGAACCAGTGGTCTCTGGACTCTGCAGAACTTGCAGAGGATGCTGATCCCGGGAGCTTTTCCTTTCTAACATAAAGTCACTCTGAAAGGGAAGCAGTGCTCTTTAACACAGTCAGCATTTCTTCCCTTACTTCTACCGCTGAGCATTTTCTGCAAGAAAGCCATTGAGACATTCTTGCAGAGAGGCCAGCTACATCTCAGAGAACCCAACAGGGCATCTTTACCATGAAAAAAAATGAAATCTGCTACTTGGAAAATGCCACCAAATACAGCTATCCCAATACTGCCTTAGTGTGTTTTGGAACTGGGTTTTTCCCTCAGATCATTACTGATTAGCAGCATTAGGAAGGGGCAGTTGATGAATTTTTTTTCCAAATAGTTGTATTGGTGGCTGCATCAAAGTTATCTTTTTTTATTTTTATTTTTATTTTCAGGACAATTCTAATCTTGGTTATACCTCCTGGGGTACCTTAATATGCTGAAGGACCCCCACGGACCAGACATGACACTTAAGGATTTGTGGAGCCTCTTAAGTGTGCTGTCAGATGTTTTATGGGATGTTCTCCTGGACACCTTTGAAATATTTTGCTTGGGGACCTTAATATGAGTTGTAAAACTATCATGAATTATTTGTTGCTCCACACAGTCGCAAGCTAACAAAAGCAGTTGAGAAATATTTTCATAATTCCATGTTCAGATCAAGTATCCTTGACTTAATATCTTTTTTAATAAGTGATATTCTCATTTATTTGGAATGATTTAGGTGCAGTTCTAAGTAAACGAGAAGGATGTTTTGGAAACTTGTTCTCCAAAAACTGTAATGCTCTAGCTGTATTTTTTAATAACCATGATATTTAAATAATCATTTTAAATAATCATAATCATTATTAAAACCTTATAATGATTATTGCCAATACCAAAATCCATTGGGATTATGGATTTTACAAGTAATTCTAAAATTCCTAAAGTGATTCAACTGAAGAATTGCCTTCCCTTACTGACATTCCAAACGTTTCTTGTTTGTTTACTAATTTTGGAGCTTCTTTTTTTAATCTTCCCTTTTAATTTCACTTGGAGACATTAAATAGCTCAAAAATTTTTACATGAGCTCATCAGAGTTAAAGTGGGAAGTAGATAAAAGTAGAAGTAGAAAAAAGGTCTTTCCTTTTCCCTTTCTCAAGTTTCTTTCCCACCTGGCAGCATTTTTCCCCTTCATATACCCATATGCCTCTTTAGCCCAGTTGCCAAAGCCCAGTTTAGATTTAGGTAACTGTTCCTTTTCCTAAAGATTTTGCTCCTTTAATGTTTTAAGGAGTGTCCCAGGATTAGTTAGAAGAACCAAATTTCCAAAACTAAGCAATAAAAATAAAAGAAAGGAAGATTGGGTCAAAAGTAAAATGAGGCAGTATGTAACAATTTATTATTACCACTGAAATGTGTTTTTGTTTTTTTTTTACCTCCAAATGATATATTCACATAAAAGATACTTTGATTAATTCAGGATAGAATTTCTTATGCAATATTTTACATTTTCAATATATTGTTTTTCAGATCCCTCTGTGGCCACTAGTTAAAGGATAAATGCTTTAAAAGAGAAAAATCATGACTCTCATGCAAATATAAGATGAGCACCTATCAAAGATTTTATTTATGCATTAATTTTAGTAAGTTGTTGCAGCTTATTCAAAGGAAAAATGAAAGAACTGTACATATACAGGCCTATAAGAATGCTGAAATGAATTTACAAATAGATGCAAACTGGGTCTATCCACAGGGCAACCATCAATTGCATTCCACAAAATACAATTAATTTACATTTTTATAGACAAGAATCATTTGGGTTATTATCAGTTTTCTGCAATTTACACACTATTAAAAAAAAAGCTCAAAGACTGAAATAACCTGAAATGATACACTAAACAGGACTTCCAGTTCTTTTTGGTCAGTTTCAAAGTCTTTAATAATTTTTCCTTATACTGTTCAGTTTATTCTCTAAATATATCATACCATCACTCTCACATACACCCATATACCACAAAAAGAAGGAAAGAAAATCACAACCCCTACCCCAATAGACTCATATCTCAAAATGTAAGAAAACTGAAAAACTATGCTATAGTGTAGTTTGCATTTTGAAACTAGAGCAAAAAAATTATTCTTATTTTGAATAAGAATGGAGGAGAGGGGAAAGTAATAGGGGAAAGGAAAAGTTAAATATCTTAGTTATAGATTGTGTGTGTATAAGAGTCGAACCTAACTCTGGCTAATATCTGCAGAGACATGAGACTAATTAGCCAAGAGTTAATTGTTTCTGCTTAACTTTATATTAATAAAGTGATGTTTTTATTTTCTAATTTTAGCGCTTGCTTCTGAAGTCTATAATTGTCACTAATAAACTAAGCCACTTGGGTATTTTATAAGTTAATTTGTCACTGTTTTCTAATTCATAGAGAGAACTATGGCAATGACTCTTTAAGCAGACACTTTTGTTAATTCAATTAACAAGTAAGCTCACAAATAGAAGACCAGACAGAATCATAAATCATTCATTTGCCAGTAGTTTTCTTCTTTATTTTTTGGAGAACACTAATTGCAGGAATCATATCAGTCACTTCTAAAGTTCAAGCCAATTTTTTAAAGAATAGCACTTATCTAGTCATTCGTTATTGATCTGACAATAGAATTTTAGCAAAAGAATTCTGTTAAACAAATTCTGCGGTTGAAATTACCCAACCTACTGATAAAAAATCTGAGCTCCATTTTAGGTCTCGCTTTAAAGGTTCTAACTCAGCAAGTGCTATTCAAGTTGAAGACTTCTGAACACTACATTTCAACTTCCTAGCTCACTTGCTTGCCCTCTCACTGACCTCGCTCACTCCCACTTATGGCCAGAATGCTCAAGATAGTAAACAAAGAATGAAGAGATCTAAGGGATGTGGCAAAAAGTGTCATATGAAAAATAGTTGTTATTCATTTGGCCGTTTGCACTATCAGATATTTTTCTTTTGAAATATAATCTCCTGCTTTCAATGAGAGAGAATGTATTATATCATACAGTGTGTGCACCAGAGAAACTAAGATGACTGCCAAAAGACAGCACCACTTATAAACCAAATTGTTTTTAATTGGTGTGAATTTGATGAAGACCTGAGGATAATGGGTTGGGAAGTAACCCAGTAAGACAATTTTACATTTGATAAGACTCTCATTTAGGAGACAGAAAGCAGTTCTTTATTATTTTTGCTATTAACCCCAAGTATCCAGATACTCAAATACATATATATTATCTATCTCCACATATATATGTATAGTATATGTACATATACATACACACATTTTTTACACATACATACGTATTTTTTTTTTCATTTAGACATGCTGCTATAAAATAAAATTTCTATCATTGTGATAAATTCATGGGGTTTCCTTTGCATGCCCTTTCTACTTTCTGTGTTTTTCACTTCCTGGTCCTGGAAGGAGACCAGATGCAAAGTAATTCACTCATTATAAGCAAGGAGAGCTGAGGGTTTAGTTTGTGCATCATTTATATTCTTGATTTCATCTGGGACTCACTTTGGAATATAAAACACAAAGAAATCGAGTTGGCTACTTTTCATTCCTATGAGTTTATATATGTGGAGAAAGATGGAAACAGAGACCTAAAATAAGGTTTGGGGAATATTTATGAATTTGATGTTTTTTGGCATCCCCACCACATTCTATAGCAGGGGATGACAAACTATGACCTACAGGCCAAGTTCAGCCCCAGATCCACCCTGCCACATTTTGTAAATGAAGTTTATTGGAACGTATCCACACCTATTTTTAAAGGATTGTGTATAGCTGTTTTCGCTATGGAGGCAGAATTGAGTAGTTGTGACTAAGACAGTATGGCACACAAAGGCTAAAAGATTTCTGTCTCTCCTCTTACTGGAATAGTTTACTGACCCCTGTTCTATTGGAATGGTCACTACAAAGGGCAATTACAGGTGACGGGACAATAATCTTTAATGCAAGGGAAAGCTAAAAAGGTGTAGTTCTTTCTGAAATCTAGTCATCTTTTAAATTTGAAAACAAATCTTGTCACCACATTATTGAAAAATCATTATTCATAACACCAGTATCTAAGTTGGTAGGCCTATCATTTGATTTTGGGTTTTTCTCATATACAAAATGGCTTAATACACATTTCCTTTATAACTATACCTGTGTTTGTAAAATTCAGTGCTACTGTATTTGTCAAGGCTATTGTTCCAGGAGCAAGGCCGGTGTGTGTAAATGTGTAAAAGAGGGTTAAAATTATTTTTTTTAATTAAAGAAATACAAGAAAGAAACACATTCTTAATATATAATCATTCCGTTCTACATACATAATCAGCAATTCACAATATCATCACATAGTTGCATATTCATCATCATGATCACCTCCTAGAACATTTGCATCAATTTAGAAAAAGAAATAAAAAGACAACAGAAAAATAAAACGAAAACAGAAAAAAAAAATTAAACATACCATACCCTCACCCTCCCCTTCATTGATCACCAACATTTCAAACTAAATTTATTTTAGCATTTGTTCCCCCTATTATTTATTTCTATTCCATATGTTCTACTCATCTGTTGACAAGGTAGATAAAAGGAGCATCAGACACAAGGTTTTCACAATCACACAGTCACACTGTGAAAGCTATATCATATAGTCATCTTCAAGAAACATGGCTACTGGAACACAGCTCTACATTTTCAGGCAGTTCCCTCCAGCCTCTCCATTACATCTTGGATAACAAGGTGATATCTACTTCATGCGCAAGAACAATGGTTAAAATTATTTTGATGGCAAATTATGTTTTTACATTTCTACAAAGCTCCTATGGGTGGCATTATTTAAAGAGAAAGAGACTTTTTAATCTCCTAGGACATTGCTCCCCCAGGTTCTCTAGGTGCCAAAAGATTGGGTCAAGAATTCAAAACCAAGAGAGGGAGGTGAAATCGTGATGAGAATTTCTTGGAAATAATTCTGGGTGGCCATTCCTCCCTTGTCTGCCGTCCTGACAGGGTTGTGTGGTGTCCCTTGTTCTCTCCTAGTGGGTGGCTCTGTAGAGGTAACGTGGAGCAGACCCTTCTCTGAAGGGCTCCTACCACGCTGCAGAGCTCAGTGTGTGGCTTTGGGGGAAGTCTGGCTCTCCAAGCCCGGTCACCTCTATTCCAGCAGACTCAGGCCCAGGAAACAACTTTGTTGTGTTCCTTCCAGTTTGAAAACTTGGATTGCTTTGCCATTAGAATTGAAATTTCCCTAAATTAGATATGAACCATTTGCACTTGCTAGAATTTAATGCAATATAACCTTTTTATCAGTATTTTCCTTTTCTGCCAAGGTTAAGGAGCCAGGTTTGCAGGCTTCTTTAGCATGACTCCCTGTGAGAAAGCAATAGGATTATGGAAAAATAAAATTTTGTAACCCAAAGTTCCTTGTCCAAATCATTATACTAACTTTTTGAAAATATTAGTAGTTCCTTCTCGGCTCTTCCCTAGGCCACACTCAAGGTTATTGCAGTTATAACCATTGTTGATGAATGGGATGGGGAGGAACTCTTTCTGGCATTTGGTTCTTGTCCTACATTCTAGAGAAACTCAGAGAAAAACAAAGTTCTCACTAATGTGGCTTCCTTGGGGGGAAGAGGATATTGAACAAACTTGTATGAATACAGAACCTCCTGTTTACTGTGACATGCCTGTGGATTTAAATTTGTAGCATGGCTTTTCTCTATGATATAAAAAGCACTAAAGTTCAGACTAATTCAAAGAATGTGAGAGGAACAAAACTGCCCCATTCTTGGAAACTTACAAGAAAAACCTCTTTATACCTATAAATAAACCTTGGGAAGCACATTGGACAGAATAGCAAAGAAAGTTACAGAATATGAGAGCGAGTCTAAAAAAAAATTCTTCCTCAAGTATCTCCAAGGGCTTATTTCACTATACTTTTTGGTAGCAGTTTCAGTATCAGTCTGCTATAAGAATAGCCAACCTCTTGCAAGAAGCACAAGTGCTGGGGTTTAAAGTAAGAGAGAAGAAACTACTAATTCCCTTTCCTGAAGAGCTACCATTTTGGGGACAAAGCGAAGAGGAAGCAGGTGGCCTGTGGCTGGAATGCCTTACAGCCGGGAGTTCACATGACCCTCACGAAGAAACCAATCCAGAAACAGTGGTCAATGAGCTCACGAACTAAACTGAAGAGCCCATTGCAGGGGCAGGGCGACGGAGCCCTGATCGTATCCTGAGTGAGACGCACTGGGCGGTGGCGGCGGGTGGGATGCAGCCCCTCAGAACCCCCATGGTCTCCTGCCAGGGGCTTCTCATCCTGTCCTCTTGTTTGCTTGCTGGCTGCAGGTTCATCCCAGAGGCCTGGTCGGCCTGCACGGTTACCTGTGGCATGGGAACCCAGGTGCGAGTGGTCAGGTGCCAGGTGCTCCTGTCTTTCTCTCAGTCCGTGGCTGACCTGCCTGTTGATGAATGTGAAGGGCCCAAGCCGGCATCCCAGCGTGCCTGTTACGCAGGACCGTGCAATGGGGACATTCCTGAGCTAAACCCAGAGGAGGCAGGTGGTCTCTTCGGTGGCCTGCAGGATTTTGACGAGCTCTATGACTGGGAATATGAGGGCTTCACCGAGTGCTCCGAATCATGCGGAGGAGGTAAGAAGGGGAGCTCTGGCTCAGATCCCTGCCATCTTTTTCTTCTTTCTGGGTATTTCCTTTCTCTGTAGGCAACTGAGTCATGTGACTGCCTCTATTCCAAGAATGGTAAGCAAGGGGAGGAGAGGAGGAAGCCATTCCAAATATTAAGCATATTGAATGAAACACAGATGTATTTCTTTTTTGGCTTGATTGTCTGTAAGACTGTCAGCTATGAGTGGCCAGCACAGCTAATGCTTTTACTTTCGGTTGTCATTTTGATGTTTTGCAATATATCCTAGTATATCTGACAGAAAAACAGTTGACACTACCTGGCAATGCTCAACATTTAGTTGAGAGCATTAGTGCTTCTGCCCGTGGTATGAGCTAAGACCCAAGATGTCAAAACATTCTGCTATGCCCAAGGAAAAGTTATAGTCCCTCTAATTTACTCAGCCAATTTCCCAAAGTAATATCTATTTATACAAAGGAAAAAGATATATAAACCACACTGTGGTTTCCTGGAGCTGGAAAGGAGTTTAAATACCAAAGTCTGACCCAATCCCCATTTTACAGATGAAGAAACTGAGATGTAAAGGAAAAACTGAGCGATTCATTCTAGGTCACACAGCTAGTGAGTGACAGAGCTGGGACTAGGACAGAGCTTTTATTTCTCTGCCTGGAGGAATATCACACTTCTTTAAGTACTTAGAGAATTCCTGAAGCTCCTTCTTATGAATATTATCTGGCCATTCCATGCATATGACCTAGTTCTCTTAGGAACATTCCATGGTGATTTAACAACAGAGTCACTGATTCTTTATTTCAGGTGTTATGAATGGGATTGGAATAGGGGAGGAAGACATTTAAATCAACATTAAAATCTGAAAGATCACAATCTTTCTTTCCACTAGAAAAAAGAAATACAGCATTACAGTCATATTGTCACTGTCTCCCACTTCTCCTCTCAAAAGAGATCTTGTTAAGGTGAGGAAATGCTGGCTGATTTCCTGCCAAATCCCTCTAACTGGCTAAGCATGACCCCTTTTGGCATGTTAAAATTCTGCATTCCTGTCGAGGTTTCTCACTTAGCTGGTGTAAAAAAGTACTCAATTATTTCCCAAAACTGTTTTCTAAGCCATGGCATTTTGGAAACTCAGAAGCATCTTTTGACATTAGTAAGACCATAAGAACAAATGTGCCCAACTTGTTCACATGTAATTGAGAAAGAAGGAATAGTGGAACAAGTACTAGCAAGGAATCAGCTTCCTTTATCATGTCTTTCAGTAAGCATTTAATTGTCCTGACCTTGAGGATCTTGTTTGTTTCTAAATCCTGCAATTTCAAACCCTGGAATTCAGAAGTGTTCTAATGGAGAGCCCTGGTATTTTAAAACTTAAATTATTCCAACTGATTCTGGAAGACAGTTTTCTGGAACACTGCTAATGTACTGTGTTCATAAGGTATTCCTCACTCATTTTTAGGGCTTTTTTTTTTTTTCATGCTTAATGAGGGAGAACTTTTAAATAAGCTTTGCTGATCTCTGAGCCCTGGCAGAAGCTCAAGGGTCGATCAGATAGAAAGCCAGAAGCCAATGGCCACAGTTGCTTCTTTCCAATATCATGACTGACTCAAGAGTTCAGGTGATTTTCTTGTTATCCCCAATTTCCATGATCACCTGACTTGAATGATTATTATATCTAGTCTAAAACAAATGTGCTTTACAAAAAAAAAAATTATTTATGGTCTCTCAGTTATGGTTCTCAGTTACAAGTCAAGCCTGGAACTTTATGAACAGATGGAAAAAATAGATGCAGTGACAATATGTAAACAACCAGATACCTTTATCTTCCAGATTCTAACCATTCTACTGGCCAACTAGGAGTAGAAGACTCAAAGTGCAGAGTACATGAGGAATGGGTATAATTTAAAATGTTTTTAGAATATATTGATTTAGAAATAAGATCTGGTTGTTTGATATATAGTTGATCTCTGCCTATAGTAACTGAGGGTCTTTGTACAATATAAATTATACATCCTTTATATTCAAGGCAGGGTAAAGTTACTGAAATGTCTTTGGTCTTTAACTGTCAACAACTGAGCACACGTACCTTCAGTTATATCATTGTGCCAAGGTAATATATTTATGCCTAAAATGTTAGATTGAAAATTCCAAAGTGGTGAAAATATGCTTGGATCATACGGTCCATATGATGCCGATATAAACTGAAAATTTATTTCACTATATGGGACATGTATATGTTCAAGTTGTTTGACAGTGACATTTTGTTGTATTATCAACTTTGATCTTTCACCAAATTATAGCCCGCTAGGTTATATACACTTTTAATCACGCTTGTTGAAGCCAACCAAAAATGTGCATGATTAACAAATACATTTTAAATCAATTTGGGGTTGTAAGGTAGGTCATGCTAATTTTATTGTTTTTGTAATCTCAAGAGATGAAATTGGATAGATACAAGAGTAACCTTTCACCTGGCAGAGGTAGAACCAGAAGGAACCAGTTAGTAATTGATTTTGTAGTTAGTGCCTGCTTTTCCCTGAACTGTCATCAAATATCATATAACAATTGTGCTATTCTGGAAGATATAAACACTGAAAATCCCATTTTCTGAAAGGTTGAAAGTGAGCCTAACCTGTTCAGATTTGTGTCCTGTGTCCCACTATCACCAACTTGTTATATTTTAATTTTCCATATGTGAACTGATAAGTGTGGTCAAGGAGAGCAATTTTGAACCTGAACAATTCTATTGGTTTGAACTTCTAGATTTAAATCAACATTAAAATCTAACTGAGGGAAAACTTGAAACTGACTTCAGCAAAAATGGAAGGTGATATCTTGTACCTGTTGCTCCCTTTCCTGTATGAATCTTCTCTCCTTTTGCATCTGTCAAGGAAGGAAAGCTGAGGATCATAAAACACAGTACTTAAACATGTGGTTGATTTAACATGTCCTTCTGCGTGCGTATATTAACCCATTTGGAAAGAACGCAGTTTTGAGTTAACATCTCACAGCCATATCTGACTACCTTCGGCCAAGTATATCATAGACTCAGATGGAATCCTCACATTTCTTCCCTCTTCCAACTTCCCCCTCTTCCCATTGGGCAGCTCTCTCACTTAATGTTTCTTTCCTCCTAGCATCCCTTTCCTACTGCCCCTTAGCCTAAATTGCATTCTGTGCTTAAAAGGCCCTATCCTGTAGGCATTTTATTCCTTCATTCCACAAAAATGTATTGTTTTTTGACCACAGGGTTGGTCCCAGATACCCCTTAATTATGACAAAATTCTGCCTTAGTTCCCCACTCCACCCCCACCCTAAGCCCCACCTTAGAAAGTTGACCCCACTGGCCCTTATGACAACGGACATTTATTGCAGGGTGGCTGAGGCCTAGTACACTGTTTTGTAATAAATTGAATTCTAGTTTAGTTACTCTAGAATGCTTCTTAAATTATTAACCCTCCAATCTCAGCACTTAACCGTCCCAAAGGTGATGTTTTGTCTTTGAGTCATGATTGCTGGTTTAGGGAAATATAAATTTATGTTCTACATATCTAAGAGAGAAGATTACTAACATTCTTTTTGAAACCTTAGCTGTTACACTGATTCCTTGCAGTCTTAAAAGAGCCTGAATTCTTTAAACAAAGGTTCACAAATAAAGTGGAAATCGGTTGCATCACACAAACACACACACACATGTGTACATGAGAGAAACACCTGAAGCAGGCACTATCGAGTGAAGCACACATGAGCCCTGTGGTCACTTCCTGCTTCAGGATGGTCAACCCAGTTTCTTAAGGTTTCAAAGGTTAATAACTGAATGAAATAAAAATATATTTTATATTATAGAAAAGCATCTAGATTCTCTTGGATACACCCAACTAGGCAAATGAATTGAAAACTTGGTTTCAAATGCAACCACAATTCTAGATTCAGTATGGAATTATTGGATACATCCAGTGGCTTGTCATCATTACTTTCATACCAGCAGACCCTTACAGTGGGGAGTATCAGTGGTGATAGCAACAACTTCTTGTGAATTGCTTTGCTGTAACCATGAATTCCAAATGGCTCATCTCAGCTGTAGCCAAAATAATACCCTGCAGTCAGCATTATAGAATATAATGGAGTAATTTGAATGCCTGGTGTAACTCTCAAATGCTCCACACTGAATTGGCCATGATATATTTAAATTAAAAATTGAAACTCATTTTAAAAACTTAGCAATGGGATTTAAAGAATAAAAGGTGCTATCTTGGCCACAGGTTGAATATTGTGACTGATATACACTGATGAAAAAAATGTTTGATTTCTTAAAACTTACTAGGAAGGAAAACAGGCAATTCAGATTCTGGCTTTAAAATGTCACTTTTTAAGTGATTGTCTTGCTGCATGACCCATCTAAGTCAGTATAACATCACCTTAGGAAGCAGTAGCCTTTTGATTGGGTTGATGACTTCTCGGGAGAAACATAGGGTAGATGGGAGGAACAAAACAACAAGGTTAGCAAGTAATGCATCAGTGGCACCATATTAGGACTTTTTGATGAAGCAATATAAGAAATAAAAACAAGGAAATGCATAACAAATTATATGCTTAGTCACACACTCTACTATAACTATAGATAAGCATTTAACTATAGATAGATATCTTTAGCTGTAGATATCTTTATATACATAGCTGTGTATGACTGAAAGCAAATTAGCAAAAATGTCCTGTCTAGCCTCTTCCCTTAAGCTGAACTCTGCTGAAATGATTCCAGACAAATGTCCAGGTTATTCTTGTAGATCTCTGGGGAAGCAGCTATGATAGCTTTTTAAGTATTTTTAAAATGTTAATGCTGTCAGTCAGTAAAACTGTGCTAAGAGCACAGCAAAAGCTTTGGAGCCACCTCAGTTTTACCATTTATCAACTGTATGACCTTTGACTCTTGTAAGCTCAGTTTCCTGATCTGGAACATGGGGATAAAAATAGAACTTACTATGTGGAGTGTTGAGAAGTTTGAGTGATGCATGTCAAGCTCTTAGCCTGGTGTCAGGTTAATGTGCACCCCCGTAGCTATTGTCATTGTGCCTGCGAGCACCACAA
The DNA here is from genome assembly GCA_004026745.1 of Myrmecophaga tridactyla. Lineage (NCBI taxonomy): Eukaryota > Metazoa > Chordata > Mammalia > Pilosa > Myrmecophagidae > Myrmecophaga > Myrmecophaga tridactyla. The sequence goes on from PVIY010003621.1 coordinate 11,965, forward strand.
TGAAATGCCCAGTCATTATATTACTCTTTAAATGTTTCCTCGCTCCATGAAATTCTCCATGAGGGAGACCCTGCAGACCACCCTGTTTAAGACTTGCCAGGTAGCCTTGTGCCAATCACTGCTCAAACTCCTGTTTTACTAGCTCTGATTCAGGGATTTGTGGGTGTCAGTGGGAAGACTGTTTTCCATGGACGCAGTCATTATGCATCTTGTTCTCTTTCTGTGTTCCAACTTCTAAAGCTACCCCAGGTCACTAAAGAAAATGAACCAGAATCAAAAGGAAACCAGCAGTGAATGGAGTCCTGGATGCAAGGCCCCAAGAACACAGCAGTTTACTGAACGCTGGATATTAAAAGGCAGCCTTGGGCCTCCCTTCCAAATACAGCAATCTCCTATTGATTAAAATAGAACGCGTGAAGGTCTTGGGACCTGTTTTTTTATTGGTCACCCTTCCTTCCTTCTGCATTAAAATAGCTCGCTTCAGCCTTGGTAACCATATAGCTTGGTGGCATTTTTTGAACATTTCAGCTGTATTGGTAAAAGCCTTTGTTTCTGGGGGTTGTTGCACGAGTCCATGAGTACACTGTCCTGCACTGAGTGATCCTGGACCAGATTGGCAGTCCTGGGCTTCAAGCTGCCACCTCTGACATGTAGGGAAAGTCCTACCAGTCATGGAGACCCCCCACCAGCTGCCTTGTCTGCGCGTCACTGCCCCTGCACACCCTCTCTGCACCCTGGCCTGACAGTGCGATTTGTGCCCAGGTGTCCAGGAGGCTGTGGTGAGCTGTCTGAACAAACAGACGCAGGAGCCTGCTGATGAGAGCTTCTGTGTGACCAGCCGCCGGCCCCCACAACTCCTCAAGTCCTGCAGTTTGGATCCCTGCCCAGCAAGGTAAGGGACCCACTGCCTGGCTTCCCATCCAAGAGTTTGTGCAGAACTAGGTCCATCTTTCCATGGGCAAGATTGGAATGCTTATTGTTATCCATTGTTTTGAAAACCAATTATCATGAGTTCAAACTTGTAGTCAAATCTGCTTAAGTTTAATTGAAACAGGGCTTTGGAATTCCAGCCCAGTGGTCATGTACAGGGTCCAGAAGGCTCCGTGCCCTGACGTGAGCCCTGTGGCGTAGCTGGCATGTGCACATGCTGCTGTTATTTTCTCTTGGAGACAAAACGAACTGACCACAGACTGCATGGTCCCTGCCACCTTTTAGCCTGAGCCCCCGAGCCCTCACGCCGTAGTAATGAACTGGCCTGTGGCTTGCAGAGCATAAGGAACTGAAGCATCTGGGTGGTATAATTGATTCACTGTGAAATCTGTATACACACAGCATGCAGATTCATTATAGCATGCTCTGGGGTGTGTGTGTCATTCCAAATGCGTAAAATCAATTAGAGCATTTCATTGTTCAGCCCTGCCTGGGTCTCATTATTTCCCAACCTTGAGTCTTAGTTAATCAATCCAATCACTGCTTCAGTCCACACAATTTTATGGTGTCTTGAGAATCGCCTTTAGACACTTCTTTGGAGCAAATCTCTGTAGAAGCTAAACTATCTCATCTATGAATCTGTTTTGAAAGGGATACATTTAAAAATCCAAAGGCAGGCTTTCAGGTATGCTGATGGAATGAAGAATGTTATTGGATAAGAAGGTCTTATCCTAAATATGAAGGGAAATCCATTTCCTGAGTGTTTTCTTTTTCTGCAAAGTGCATCATGAAAGAAGCAGTGTGTTGCTTCCAGGCATTAATGATAATTACCTAGTCAAGTCGATGCTGCTTGCATTATTTCTAAGCATCCTAAATGCCTTTACTTGGGATTTAAAGGGTACAGATTATAGATCTCTTCAGATCAGACAAGGGCACAGTCACATAGTGACAGTTCTGCTATCACCAGAGGGTTCGATCCATTGATCTGAATGGTGGGCCTGAGCTCCCCCCCCCCCAAAGGCAAAAGTGAAGAGAGCTACTAGTGCCTTATCCTTCAAGACAACCAGAAAATCAGTCAACCACTGTTTGAATAACACCGCACCCGTGAGGACAGCAGCCAGTAGAATACAGTAAAGAGCATGACCAAGAAAAGTCCAGCTCTAGTTTGTGGAATCCTGGGAAACTTCTTTTTCTAGCCCTGCCCCACCTGGTTGCACACATCTGTCCCAACCTTACAGCCCCCAGTTGGGTAAGCCTAAGTGCATGGATAAAGGACTCAACCCCCTCCTATTTGACCATAGTTTACCCACCCACCACCACCATCACCATCACCCCATAGAAAGAAGCAGAGTAGATTCAGCATAGACAACTTGCATGGGGACTTGGCTAAGAAATAAGGAAGCCTGGCCTCTCATCCTAACCTTGACACCAACTAGCTGTGTGACACTGGGCAAGGTGCCCACCCTTTCTATTTCCACATCTGCCTTAGATGATCTGAGGGCAGCATGACCTGTTCAAAGATCCCATGAGTCTTCATTAGGCAGAAGCATTAGACCACTACTGCCATTTCTCTGTGCTGATAATTGCTGTTATTTCTGTTCTGCTTATTTACCATAACTTTAAAAATAAGCAGAAGGGTCTTGTTAACCACATTCCAGTGTTGTAATGACATCCAAATGCTGTGATGAGCTGAGGCAATGCCTAGGAATTAGTACCTGGGTCTAGCTGAAAGTTTCCTGGAATTTGTGGCCACTGAAGCCTCCCCTTCCTGGAGCAGCAAAGAAATAGGACACAAGATATTACTTCCCATCCATAAAGTACTTACTATGGTTATATGAAACAAGTTTAATCTTCCCTATGACATTCTTAACTCATGGACAAGGAACTTTGCTGGACTTAACATTGTTTCATCTGCTCCGGATAAACTCAGTTCTCTGATTTTTCTGCTCATCACCTGTAAAACTGATAGATAAGACCTCTCACTGGAGACAACCAGCATTTTTTTGAACTGTCAACCCACACAGCTGAGCATGTATAGACTGATGCTAATTAAAACAGTAAAGGGAAAACAGTATGGTGGCTTGATATGACTCAATCTCCTCATCTCCCTGGCAAGAATCAGATTTCCATCTTAAAAATGAGAGATGGATAAAGATGCATCTTCCATGGGATGGTTGAGTCTGACATCCGGGAAAAGATCTCTCCTTCTAAAGGTGTGTGTAAGATGCATAGGGAAGAGAAAACAAGTTTGGGAGAGGCATAATAATATGTATTTCCAAGCATCCTCTTTCATCTGGGGTTAGTTTAGATCTTTAATGCACAGTTCTTACTCTGCCTGGTCCAGTGCCTTCTACATTTGGTATGTCCACTGATGGGCCCAAAGGTTCTACTCTCTTTTGGATTCTTGGTCCCTACTGATAGCTATGTGTTTCAAAGAACCATAGTATTTTCTGTGGGACACAGAGAAATGATGTCCCAAGTTGTGGTCACTGGGCTTATGACTGAGAGGTAAGCCCTGGTAAGATAGATAGCTTTTCCACATAGTTGTAAGTCCTACTGAACACCACTAGGAAGCTGCTTTTCTTCTTGCAGGTAATCAGTTATCATTACCAAAAGGTCCTAGGGAGCATCATTTTATCTGGATAGTCTTTCTGAGACTAAACTTAACTTCCCCTGACTTCCTTTCTGTGAATGGCAGAGCCAGTATCAGAAGTACATGTCACCAGGTTTAGACAGATGACGATCTTATATCTAGATTTTCACAACAGGAAGGATATAGTTAAAATTTGAAATGCCAATTTAAAATATAAATAGCCTTAGGATAAAATCCCTTAGCAGCCATGTACTCTAAAGTATCCCCAAAGTAAGAATACAAGGGCAAGCTTTCATGGAGGCAAGAATGGACGAGATGGAGGTTGAGGAAATCATTTAGCATTTCCCAGGGAGGAGGTTGATTGTCTGGAGAGACAGGAGGTAGTACATTGAGGACAGATGTTCATCCCTGCGCGATTTTGCCTAAAATTGTCCATAAGTAATAATGACAGTTTGTGCTTGTGAGCTTCCAAGAAGAATCAAAGTTGATAGCAAATCGAATCAAAGTTGATTACAAAGTAGAAAATCATTTTAGGCACCTTTACCACCCTCTGAGAAATTTGTCTCTAGAAGCCACACAACCCTTCTGTGGTGAGTTAGGCTGCCTAAGGAGGAGATAGCCAAAAAGGAGCGTAGTTCAGTCATTGGAAAAGTCAGCCTCCTGTTCCCAATAAGGAAGTTTTATGAGTATTTTAATTATACAAGTGATACATGAATATTCTCATTCTTAAAAACTCAAACACAGCAGAAATAATCAGGAAGGAAAGGTATAAGCTCCCCTGTCATCACCACGCTCCACAGTTCTGCTCCCTTCCTCTCCCTGGAGATAGCCACTGCTCAGGACTCGGGTGTGCCCTTCCAGACCTTTGTCCATGTGTTTATGTACGTGTATGGACATAGTCAACTATATACGCTTTTTTATCCTTTGTAAATGGGATTATACTATATCTATTTTTTGGCAACTTGATTTTTTCACTTAGTAATATACACTAAAGTTCTTTTTACATCCTTGGGACAAAACAAAAGGACCAACAGATAGATTTAGACCTGTGTTCAAATCTTATCTATTACTTTTAGCTGTTTGTAGCCTTGAAGAGATCATGTAAATTTTTGGATCCTCAGTTTCTTCCTCTCTAAATCAGGATCAATAATCTCTAACTCATAGAATTATTATAAGACTTCAACAGGATGAAATATACAAAATACTAATTAAGCACCCAGCACATAATAGGCACTCAGAAAAAATAATTTTCTTTTCCCTTCATTTTTGATTGTGATTACTTCTAGTTTAAAAGAAAATACGGTATTTTACTCAGGATTTGATATGACTCAAATTGATTAGATTTTCTTTTATTCAGCTAAGTTTTAATTATTAAGCTTCACTATCTCCCTGGTTTATAATAGTAATGAATGGTAGGAGCAGCTCAAGGAAAGCCAGAAAGCACTAACTAGGGAGAAAAAAAAAAAAAGAGTATGACTGTTATTAATTATAAGCATTTGATAGCTTGGCCAGTGTGTGTTGAAAAGATTTGGTAAACGTATGTGGAGGAGGGGGAAGAAGCAAGCAATGAAAGCCAGATGGCTGCAAATGAAGGAAATTCCAGGCAATTTCTACAGCTTTGTTCTAACATACTTTTTAAACTAAACTTTTATTTCTGTGCAACGGAGAACAGCTGAGCAGTACAGAATAGATAAACAGTGAAGAAAAAAAATAAGTCTGTAATTCCAGGAACAGTGCTTGGTTTCTCTCTGCAGCCATGCTTCCCCCATCCCCCACCCACCCCCAGCCCCAGTCTCTTTTCTCAGACCTAGGGTGGTTCTTAGAACAGTCAAGAACAATTAAAGAAGTCAGAGTATCCCTCTGTGAGAGTAGAGTTAAAAATAAACAAACAAAAAAACAACTTAAAGGTCGGTCATGGAGTCTCCTCTTTAAAAGCCAACTTCAGAATGCCACTAACAAAATCTAGGCTTACTAGCAACAAATGATTTCCAATTTCAAATTTTCTTTTATATCAGCCTAAAATGGCTAGAGAAGAAGGTGTGTTGCCTTTTAACACAATCTTGCTCTACTTTATTTGATGCAAGCTCCTATCCCTTTGACAATTTGTTCAAGGGTTGCTGTTTGAACCTGCTCCCTAAATATTGGTTTATCTTGTGCCGTTCTCCCAAAGTTTCCATATGATGGCTTTTGGCTCTGTTCATATTAATTTTTAAGTGCTTAAAGCAAAAGCACACGAAAGCTCATTGGCATCCACAGAAATTGAGTCCAGGTTTGGAGGCCACGTTCAGGAGCCTTTGGAGAGTTAATGCTATTACAGCTGTCATCCTCCTGTGTAAATCCAGATGCATCTTATAATCTTTTCCTCTTTTCTTTCACTGATGGATGGTCACACAGAGGAACCCATGAAGACTTGTTCCTTAACTGTTGGGCCCGATTGGCCCAGTGGGAGCTTCTGTTATTTCTCTATCCAGAAATATATTAGCCTATGTATCAGAATTGGCCCTAGCAGCACTTTTACATCTACAAGGGTAAAAGTAAAAATCGTCAAAGGCCCAAATCCTCATTTTTCCTAAAGAGAACACTTTCTATCGTTGCATATCACCTATTATATCAACCTCAAACCTGTGTGACATGAGCTTTGATATTAGAAATTGCTTTGCATGTGTAGATTTAGTTATTTCATGAATCTGATATAAAAATCAAGGGATAAGAGCTACATTTCTAACATGTCACTTGAAAACATACATGGCTCATTCTAAAAAGACAGAAATATTAGCTTGAGAAAAATCCACACAACTAAATCCTGAAAGAAGCCATCCTGGTTTCTTAATATCTGTGTCATTGAATAGACTGCCCCATAGACCACATAACTGCACAGAGTCTGGGAAAAGTCATTACACAGACCGTTGACAAAGGTAAACCTTTGGCACAAAAAATGAGGCAGAAGATGTGTGCCAGTTTAAAACAATTATGTACCCCCCAAAAGCCATGTTTTAATCCTGATCTGATCTTGTGGGATCAGACCCGTTGTTGAGGGTGGGGTACTTTGACTGGAGTTGTGTCCCAGAGGGCCTAAGTGAAGGTCCACTGACGCTTAGAGAGGAAATCACTGGCATTAGAAGCTGGAAGCAATGGAACCAGGAATAAGGACCAGCAGATGCCTACTGCATGCCTTTCCATATGACAGACATCAGCCTTTCTTTGGAGTTAGGGTATCTTTCTCTAGGTGCCTTGGTTTGAATATTTTTCTGGCCTTAGAACCTTAAACTTATAACATATATTGCCTTTATAAAAGCTGTTCCATTTCTGGTATATTGCATTCCAGCTGCTTTAGCAAACTAATACAAAGTGTTTTTATATGTCAATTCAGTAAACCATAAAAGTGTACTGAGCATCTTCAAGTACAAAGCAATATGTTTATATAAGGGACAAGTTGTAGTTGAAGAAAAATGGGGAGAGATATTCTAGATAAAAGGAAAACCATGAGAACAAAGTAAAAGGTAAGAAGTAGAAGCGAGTGTTAGGGGGTAGGCAAGGACAGATCCAGGAGAGCCCAATATGCTGAGATCTGTTGTTTGGACTTTCTATCTAGTAGGCAATGGAGAGAGCCATTGAAGGGGGTTCAGCAAGGGAGTGGAACAGTCAGATGTGCTTTGAGAAAGATGACTGTGGCTGCTCATACAAGTGAGCTAAAGTGATAACTGTGGCTAGCTTTTATTATCTTCTAAGTGTCTGTAGTCTTTCTCATAGACTCACACACAGATAGTATGCTCTACATCATTGTATTTTCATTGAAAAGATGACAGCCTCTTTTAACCTAGGGAGATTGGCATTTTGTTTGCTTCCAGTATGGTATTTACACAGCCTATCCACCTGGAAGGAGGGATAATAGAACCCCGAGTAAGGGTATCATAAAGGAAATAATGGATGCAGATGAATGATCCCTAGGCCCTCCCAGCTCTAACATTCTGTGATTCTTTGATGGTGATGATATTTATCCACAGAGGTGAAGCTTTTCAAGAAAGAAAGAAGTAAATTCTATTAGAAGAATACTTGAAGTCATATTTAAGTCCCGAAAACAAAGCACCTCTATTAGTCACAAAAAAAGGAACCAACTTTAACTATAAATTAAAGAGTCATGAGAAGCCCATAGGGAACAGGACTTAAGTTTCCTTAAGAAGAAGTTAGGTAAGAGCATTCAAGCAGCAAGGATGGCTAAACATTGAAATAGTGACCATTTTTTTTTAATTCCCTAGTAGTATTTGTTCATGAGTAAGAGGATATAAATTTTTCTGCATCCTTCTGTTAAGAATTTTGTGATATTCTTTAAGATAACTAGAATTTCTCTTCATTCAGTATCCCTTGAACAAATACGTATTGAATGTCTATTTGTTACAAGCACTGTGCTGGAGATACAGTGGTCAAAAGTCACCTTCCCTGAAGCAGGTAAAGCCAGAGTTTAGGAATGGTCCTGGCAAGGTCATTACTTTTCTTTTTAAATTTTGGATGCCTTAAGTGCTGACCTTATAAAGACAGTTGTTAAACTGAACAACCTCCTGAATTGTTCGCTGTTCCAAAAGCTGACATCTCTTTATCAGTCATCAACTCCATTGCTCAGAAGCAAAAAGGGGATGGAAATAGCCACCATCGGCTAGCTTTCTGCTGTGGTTATGATGATGAAACATAGATTTTTACAGTTCAAAATCCTTCCAGCTTGCAGATCAGTCAACAGAGCTACGGGAGGGACTCCCAAAGTAAATCTTTTCTACTTTTTTTAGTTTCATTTCCCTCTAATCCAGCGTTTAGAAAGTATTGATGTAACAACTTAAGACAATGATGTGACTGAAGCTTTGAAATGAGAATTGTTGCTATCTAAGGTACCCACTGCCTTGTTTGGTCGTTTTGAACAAAAGGCAATATGCCCAACTTGAGCTGAAGAGCCTTCCTACTTTCCTTTAGGGTTACAAATACGCTATGTTACTATGTTCCCTGAGATTGGAAAATACAGAGGAAGGAAAAGACTTGAGAAAGAGAAAACAGATGTTCAAGCAATGTAAAGCTGAGGGAGGAAAGAATGAATGCACTGACTTGTGGCCAGTAATCCGGGGAATACAGTTCAGGAGCAGTTTATCTTTCTGAAAATATGATTCCTGTCATATTTTCCTGGGTTCCTGGGTTATCTGCCGCAATTGCCAAAAGCTCTGTCACAAAGCACCACCCAGCCAGCCACTTCCTTTTCTGCGGTGAATAGGTGTTCTTCCTTCATTCTGGTCCTTTTTTTCATCGGATCTTTACCTGGGGCCATAGTGGAATTTTGGCATTTGTATTGGCTACACAAAGAAGCCTAAGGGAAGAGTGACCACCGCTGTATTACCACAGCTCCCATGCCCTCCAGATGCCTAGTGCTTGCTCCTGGGCTTTCCAGTTTCAGTTGTGGTGGGCCTGACCTTGAGACCTGGGCTGTTTCAGGTCACAGGCTGTTTGTTGGAACAGCTAAAGGTGGCGCCTTCTCTGTAATTTATGCTGTTGGCTCTAGTTCCTGAGTCAGTGGACAAAGCCACCTTTTTGGCTAGCCTTGTGATTGAAAGAGCCAGAAGGGGCCTCTGCCCAGGTTACCTAGAGCTTACCACTTACACTGTTAGTGTTCAGTACTGAAGCCATGGTTTGCTTTGTTGATGATACAGGCCACTGGGAAAGACAGCAATATCATCACAGCATGATTTTTTTTAAATACAGACACCTAATTTTTCCTCCTAATAGGAGGAATCTTGGCAACATTTAAGAAAGGGGTGACTTCAGGAGGACAGGAAAAGAGGAGACTTGGGAATGCTTAACGCTAAATATTGCTTACCAGATATAGGGATACTGCCTGAGATAGGAGAAAAATCATGGGCTTTTGGTTCTCATTTGCTGTATGACCTTGGGCCAGCTCCTTTGACCTCCCTTGGACCTTGCTGTGTCCTAACCTGTAAATGAAGATAATTATTCCAACCACAGAGGGGGTTGTAAGGAGGATCACACATAGCAGACATTCAAAAAAAAGGTGGGGTGGGGGGCTTACCATCCATCTTAGTTCCCTATGCAGGAAACCATATGACGTAAGAAGACCATCCTATTTAATTTATACTTGTCACAGTTTATTCCTAAATTTCCTTGTAGGAACATAGTGAATGGGAGGGTATAGATAGAACCTAAGTTTAAGCCAGTTTCCTGTTCAAGCCTTGCCAGAGCTCTGAACCAGGAAGAGAGAAGCTGGTTCTCACCTTGTCCACCAGGCCTGAAAACTGGGGTACTGATTGGGAAATTTCGTTTGACTTTAGCACCTAATCCAATAAGGTGTGCTTTTCAAGAACAGTAATGAGATGTTGAAGTTGGGGGAGGGCGGACAGGGAAGAGAGAGTCCAAATAGTTCCCCAAAGTCAATATCCTGTTTTGACCCATGATTTAAGGAAGTAAGGCCCTTAGACAAGTGACGTGTGAGTATTGAAAATGTGCAGTTGTGTCCATATACATATACATATATATGTATATATATATATATATATACACGATGTTATGCCTAGCAAATTTTCCTCAAATCCCTGTGGGAGGGAAGAGGAAAAGTAGAAATGGAGGAAGGAAAAAAGAGTGAAGGAAGGAAAATAAGGAAAGGAGGAATATCAAACAGAACAGAAAAGGTCCTGGGCCTTCTCCGCCACCCCAATCCCCACTTCCCCTCTTCCCCACCTCCATAGCCCCTGTTGGAGCAGCATAGGAGCTCCCTGGTAGTGCCCATTTACTGAGAGTTTCCAGTCGGCCAGGCACTTGTGTGCATCACTTTACATTCGTTATTTTGTTTAGCCTTCCCCACAGTTTTATGAGGATAACAATACTCCCTATCCTAATTTTAAAACTGAGCATTTAGAAAGGTCATGGAACTAGCAGGTACAAGGTAGGTTAATTCTGAAGTAGTTATTAGAAGCTTAGGTTGTAGTATTTCACTCTGTCAATGGTGTTTATCAAGGCCCATCCATCCACACCTACCTTTTTTTAGGCACTATGCTGTAGGCTTAGGAATTACCAAAGTCAAGAGAACCAGACCTAGCACCATGGAGCTCATCACCTTGTGAGGATCACGAACAAGTCAACATGCTCTTCTTCTTCATCTCCAGTAGATAACCTTCCTCTCCTGCTCTCGGTTATTAAGGGTAGAACTGGTCCTATGGTGACAGCTAGTGCTTAAGGGAATGGAATAAAAAATTCATCAGCACACATGCTTCTCAGGGTAAAGCCAATATATAAGGAATGAACTATGCTAAAAGGGGAATCAAATAAACCTAAAGTGAGTGTCTTAAAGCCCAGCACTGAGTCATTAGGCAAAGCATGCCAATCCTAAGAAAATATTTTTATAGAGAAATACTAAGTCATCCAGAGAGATTCTTAGGAATCTGGAAGACATTGGAGGCAGCCTTGGAGCTTTGCATCCTTCCTCTGCCACTACTACCACTGGCCTAAGCCTGTTCTTGTTGTAAATTACCACCACCACCCCCTACATGTACACCATACATAACACACAGCTTCTCTTTTCCCAGTGAAACTCTGGGTCTCTGCCCACATTTCTATACTACTCCCTTCTCTTATCCTTTCCTAGTGCCCCTTCTCTCTCCCCTAGAAACTTATTCTTAATTTCTTGTTTTCTGATTACCCAAATTCCCAGCTGGCCCTTCTCTACCACTTATGCAGGTCCCTATCTACTGATTTCTTTCAACTCTTTCTCCCACACCCCTTATCCCCCTCCCCATAATGTATTCAATTCAATTCAATTCAACTAAGAATTGGGAAAAGAAAACTACCCAAGTTCATTCACACTAAAGTGTGACTGATGTGCCCTCACCTGTTAGACCGCACTTAACAACCTGGCCTTGGGAATCACATGGATTAAAATCCAATTCCTATGATTTACTAGCTCTTTGATCTTGGACAGGCTGTTTAATTTTTCAGAGCTTCATTTTCTTCTTAACCTTTAGAGAGTTGTTGTGAGGATATATATATGTGAAATGCTTAGCATAGTGCCTAGCATAAATTAATTACTCAGTAAATAGTAACAGGCATTAGTTTTTGTGTGTGTGTGTGTTACATTAATTACTCAGTAAATAGTAGCAGGCATTAGTTTGTGTGTGTGTGTGTGTGTGTGTGTGTGTGTGTGTATGTCTTTGTAAGAAGTTATCCCTGGGTTTAAGGCTATGAATGGTTTCTGCACACTTTAGGAAACTGGGGCTCTCACCTTCCCACCCCCCACCCCCACAACAGGTTTTATTACAGAGAAAAGGGGCTACTCAGTATAAACCAAGAATCTCTAGCCCCTGGTTATTAGCTCCATCAGCTCTAGCCCCAGGGGGAGGAGGAGATTTTCTGTTGGATAAGGGAAAGTCCAGCTCAGCTCAGCAAACATTTGTCAAATTTTTGCTGCATTGTAGGCTCTGGAGATACAAACAAGTCATAAACCAAGGTGCCAGGAGCTACCACCTTACTGGGAGGTCAGTATAGAGAGCATTACAGTGCAGAGTCATCAAGATCACATTAGAAAGATGAGTATTGTCTCATGGAAACACTAAGATGAGTCACCTAATCCAGGTAAGGGAAGTTGACCCAGTAACCGCTGAGCTAAGTCTTCCCTTCTTAGAGATGTCAAAGTGTTCTTCCCTAAAATTCTAATCAAACCATTTCTTGATAATCTACTTAGATAATACCTCCAGGGTCCCAGTCCAGGATTTTCAAGGACACAAGCTTTGTATCCTGCCCTCCTGCCCCTTTCAGTTCTCTAGATAAGCCTGGTATTGTTTGAATAAGAGTATCTCTAGTTACTCTTATACCACAAAGTGACTACATTTTTGTCCTCCAACCATGTAATGTAATAATAATAATGCCACCTATTAAAAATGAGTCAGTGGATTTGATTCCCGGTGTCTGCCCATGCAAAAAGAAAAAAGGTCAGATTCACTTACTGTAAGTGTTATTGGACCTCTGTTTTTTCTTTTAACACTTTTTATTGTGAAATATAACATATATGCAAAAAAAGCAATAAATTTCAAAGTACTTTTTTTTTTTTTTTATCATGGGCAGGCACCAGGAATCAAACCCAGGTCTCTGGCATGGCAGGCGAGAACTCTGCCTGCTGAGCCACCATGGCCCGCCCTTAGAGTGCATTTTAACAAATAGTTTTAGAACAAATTTCAAAGTATTGTATAAGTCACAGTTGTACAGTTTCAGGTGCTTCCTTCTGGCTGCTCTAAGACACTGGAAATGAAAAAGAAATATTAATATAACGATTCAGTTGTCATGTTCATTTGTTAAATCTTATCTCCTCTGATACAACTCCTCCTTCTCTTGTGATCCTTCTCCCACTCTTTAGGAATATTGGAGCAATGGCCTTTCTATCTTGTTCTTATTGAAAAGGGATGTCAGCATTATGGGGTAGGGGGATGCAACTGGTTGATGCTCTTGGAGAGACTGGTAACTCTGAGCTTCACGGTTTATCTGGCCTAGGAACCATCTGGAGGTTTTAAGTTTCTGAAAAATAAAGTTGGTGAGTAAAATCGTATAAAGTCTCAAAGCCATGGATATTCTTCAAGGTTTAAGGAATAGTGTTTGGGGCTTGGCATACCAATACAATTAGCGTATCTAGCTGAAGCTTGCATAAGAGTAGCATTCAGAATAGCCTTTTGACTCTATTTAAACTTTCCTAGCCACTGATACCTTATTTTGTTACATATCTTTTCCCCTTTTGATCAGGTAGGCATTGTCGTTCCCATGATGCCAAGGCCAGGCTCATCCCTGGTAGTCATTTCCAACATTGTCAGGGAGACGTATATCCCTGGACATCATGTCCCACACACTGTGGGGGATGGGAGGGGAGGGTAATGATTTTACTTGCAGAGTTGGGCTCAGAGAGAGAGAGAGGATACATCTGAACAACAAAAGAGTTTCTCTAGAAGTAATTCTTAGGCATGATTATAGGTAGGCTTAGGTTCTCCATTACAGAAAAAGTGTCATAAAAGCAAGCCTCAACAAGGGCTTGGCCTATTAATCTGAGAGTTCCTAATGTTTGAGAGAGTATCATGGACCTCTGTTTTTATAGGCAGCAATCAGCACTGAAGCCTAATTACTTATCTACAATTTCCTCCTACTGTCCAAGGTACCATGCTGCTCTCAAACAGTTCTGATGGCTCAGGGTAAACTAAAGAGGCTCCTGGATCATAGGGCAGTATATTTTGTGTTGCATCTTCAGACAGCGGCAGAGAATTACAGAAGACAGTCTTGGCTCATGCATTCTCAGTATCCTCAGTTGTAAACTCAGGGTCATGAGCTCTTGGATAAGACAGTTTTGTAAGTTCCTAGCGTTCAAAGAAACTTGGTGTTACATAAATGCAAGTTACTGAATCAGTACTGCATTTCTTCTTTTAAGCTACTTCTTCGGTCCTTGCCCCATGAGACATTTCAGAGTGCTGGTTTTCAGGGTCCCACTATCTGACCAGTTTTCCAAATGCTTATTCGTTGTGCAGATGTCCTCAGAAGAGTTGCTTAACACAAACGGACCTCAACCTTACAGAGAAACCTCAGTTTGGGAACTGATATTCAAATTGCTTTGAAGTTTAGTAAGGAAAAAGGAAATTTATATTCTGGCCTTCATAAAATCCCACATGCCAAGCATGAGTTTTTCCTTTGTTAGAATCAAAAGTATGTATGGGAGGACCTCGGAGAGCTTTCCACATTGTATCCAGGATGCTCTCTGAGAAATGAATTAAAGTTCTTAATGATAGAAATGAATCATACATCACTGATGCACCTGCTGGGGAAATTCCCTGAAATTTTAAAGAAATCTCTGTGGGTGTCAGCACACCACCGCTACTACCCCACCCCATCTGCCACACTTTCTCTGCTCAACTCCTTCTCCAAACTAGGAAGCCAGCTAAATCAGAGAATACAGTGCCCAGAGCTTGTACAGTTTTAAGTTTCATCAAGCTATGGAAAATCACAGAAGGAAACTGTTATAAGCAAAGTATTTACTGATGTAAAACCAGCCACAACTGAACAGATACCACTTATCAGTGTTCTTTTGGAGGAAAATGATGCCAGAATTCCAGCACGGCAGTGAGGATGTTAGTGGAGCCAGGTCTTCATCATAAGATGTGCCATACTGTTCAACTCGACAGCATTTGGGGGAGCACAAATGGTAGGGCATTTGTTTGCAATTGGAGGGAGTCAGTAAGGTGACAGTTTGGGGGGCTGGAAGACAGCTTTCATTTCTCTCTCCTTTATTCTGTGTTACCTGCTAGGCACCTGCACAGACCTTCCACAGGCACATCCTGTGCACACCTAGAAACAACTCTTGTGAAAATGGGCGCCCTCCTACACTTGAATTTAATGGAGATTGATAATGTACTGACCCATAGTGGAGTGAAGTGAAACCACATGTGAGCTGGATTGACCCTCCCTTGATCTAGAAAAGAAAAAGTGTTGTTTTCTAGCTCAGCCTTGCATACTTAACTCCTCCCAGAGGGTAGTTCTACAGAACAAGGTTGGCAAGAAATAGACTACTTTATACCACACGTGGCCTTTCTGCAGCTGTGCATTTACATAGGTGTAGACAGTGATCTGATGGGTTGTGTTCCTTTCTCTTGACAGATGGAAAGGCGATGTGTTGAAGCCTGGTGTTATCAGTTGTACTATCTTGCTGTATTTTTTTCATCCTCAAATGTGTAAAATTCCCTTTCCGTTGCTTCTCTTAGCATAAACTCTAAATGTAAGCCTATCCCAATATTTATGCCCATGCCAGAATGTTAATCACTTGCTACTTAGCATATTAAGGGCACCCCGAAAACCATCCTGTATAAACAAAGTGGTGTCTGAAATGGATGGGTTTTCTGTCTATCAAATGTGCGTGTTTGCTCACAAAGAGTTCTCTCTGCCAAAAGAGCCAATTGAAAAGGTGAAGCGCAGGGTGGGCTTCCACACCCATGGCCCCTGACACGCCAGCACACTTCCCCACTGCATCCACAGTCCTCAGGTAGCGTTGGTATTTCATGTCTGTTGTAGGCAAAAGAGTGAGGGATTTCCATTCCCACCCACATTTTGGCACCTGGTGACTGGAAGCTGGATTCCTTCGTTCCTGGTAATGAAAGGGTCACAATCGCATGGAGAACTTATTGGATGTTCTAATCACTTCTCAGTCTACCAGCACTATGAATACCAACCATAAAAGCTCATAGGGCCTCGTTTAAACTCTGAAAAGCTATAGTGTGGCAAGATATTTGACTTAAGGACTTATTTAGAATCTAAAAATTACACAAATGTGTCTGAATCAGTGACTGGGGTTGTAGAATCCTAGGATGTAATTTGGTCCAGTTCCCTCATTTTAAATGTGAGGAAAGAAAGGCCAAAGTTATAAAGTGGCTTGCCTAGGTAGACACGGCTAGCAAAGCTAGAACCGAAAGCCTGAAAATTAGTCTTTCCCACCTTCTAGCTCAGTGTCTATTATAAACAGGAAGATCCAAGAAGCTAATATAATGAGTCAGAATGTAATATCTAGAGTCAGACTTCTGAGCTCAAATCCTGGGTCTGCCACTTTTTGCCTCTATGTATATGAGGAAGTCACTTAATCCTTCTCTGACCTTGTTTCCTTATCTGTTTAATAAAGCTGATATAATACCTACCTCATAGGGGTTTCAGGGAGATTAATGAGTTAATATATACAAAGCACTTAGATGAGAGCCTGGTTATTTAAGGGAAGGCTCTATATAGGAGTTTTCTAGATGGTAAAGATGTGCCAAGAGCTCAACTTGTGACAAATTAGGAGACCCACGTGGTCACAGGTGAACAAAATACACTCTTAGCTAAGATAAAGGATTTTCTCGCCAGATTTTTGAAAGAAGTTTCTTCTCTTTCTGTTTAATTCTGTTTTAATGCCCTAGAAATGAGTTGAGTATTTTATGCACAGCTGAGAAGGTACCAAGTATTTCAGGTAGAAATCTTTTGTCCTTTCCAAAGATATGCATATCCATCCTTAAGAAAAGCATTCCTTACTATTTAAGAGTGAAGAGTGGAGGGAGAGGGGTCAAGTAAGAAATAAAGAAGAAAAATAATTAGAAAAAGCTGCATTCATGGAGTTTGAGGATTTTTCCTAAAAATTTACTATAAATGAATGAGAGCCAAGATTTAGGAATTCATGTGAAGTCCTTAGAACAGTGCCTAATACATAGCAAGCACCCAATTGGAAGTTATTATTATAATTATTGTTGTCCCCACTCCACAATAAAGAAGTTGAGGTTCTTTTGCCTGCGATTGTAAACACAGGTGGAAGTAGATTCTAATCCTGGTCTGTTGGAATCCAAAGTTCTGGGATCAGTATGTTTCTTTGATGTCGTGCTCATGCTACTTGCTGCTTTTTTGAGGGTAAGGTGGGGATTTAGGGCATTTCTATCAGATCCAAGAATGGTTTAAAAAGTATTCCATATTGAGTTGACTTTGGTAAAAGAAAACATAAGAAAGCATCTTCAGAACCTTGTTTTAGGCAGTGATTTTTTAGACTGTACACCAGAGCACAAGCTACAAAAGAAAAAAATACATAAAGTGAACTCATCCCCAAATTAAAAACCTTTGTGTACCAAAGGACATTATCACAAAAGTAAAAAGACAACTTACAGAATGGGAGAAAATATTTGGAAACCACATATCCGATAAGGATTTAATACCCAGAATATTTAAAGGAATCTTACAACTCAGCAAGACAAAGATAAGCAACCCAATTTTAAAATGGGCAAAAGACTTGGACAGAAATTTCTCCAAAGTAGTTACTACACAAGTGACCAAAAAGCGCTTGAAAAAATGCCCAACATCAGTAGCCATCAGAGAAATACAAATCAAAACCACAACATACCATTTCACAACCACTAGAATGGCTACTATTAATTTTTTTAAAAAAAGGAAAATTTTAAGTGTTGGAGAGGGATGCAGAGAAATAGTATAACTCATCCATTGCTGGAGAAAATGTAAAATGATGCAGCCACTGTGGAAGGCAGTTTGGCAGTTCCTCAGAAGGCTAAGTATAGAATTACCACCTGGCCTGGTAATTGCATTGCTAGGTATATACCCCAAAACAGTGAAAGCAAGGATTTGAACAGGTATTTTCACATCGCTTTTCATAGCAGCATTGTTCACAATTGCCAAAAGATGGAGTGAGATGGATCAACGAAATATGGTATACTGACAAAATGGATAAGTCTTGAAGAGGTCATATTGAGTAAAATAAGCCAGACAGAAAAGGACAAATACTATGTAATCCCACTGTTATTAAATAATTAAATAAGCAAATTCATGCTGTATGGTCTTACAGGGTGGAGGGCCTGCTTTAATTCAGAAATTAAAGTATGTAAATTAATTTGGAAATTAAATTATATAAATTAATTCAGAGATTATATCATAAGGGTCTATTTGAGGTGATATAAAAGTTTTGGTAATGGATGATAGTCATGGTTGCAGAACATTGTGAACATAATTTATATTTGAGTGTCGTTAGAAGAGTAAATTTTAAGTTGTTTATATGTTACTAGAATAAAATTTTTTACAGATAGGACTGTACAACCCAGTGAACCCTAATTTAAACCATGGACCATAGTTAATAGTAGAATTATAATTATATTCTTTCACTGATTGTAGCAAATATACCACACTAATGCAAGATGTTAGTAATGGGGGAAAGGTATATGAGAATTCTATATATTCTGCATTATTTTTCTATAAACCAACAACTTCTTTAATTGTATAAATGTGTACTTAAAAGAAAAGATGGCCCAGGAATTTGCATAAGCTAGCATGGTGGAGGGGGTGTTCCAAGGATAAAAGTCTTAGCAGTAAATGAGATAATCATTTATCATGATTGTCCATATTTTGATCCATATTTTGATCATGGATAATCAAAAGCAAATGAGAGATTTCATAAGCCTATATAAATCCTAACATGAGAGTTTTAAATTATTCAGACTTTAGCCTGATAATGGTCCTTTCACTTGCCTTGAGTAAACCTTATTTGAAATTTTATTTTAGGTCGTTTTTGTGTGATCACACCTAAAAACATTTGTGAAAGGCTTCACTTTCTTCTTCAAGTAAATACCCTTAAGGGCTAAAGAGTACAGGCACTGCTGCTCTCCACTTCCTGCAAACAAAACATTTTGGTGAACAGAAACCTTCCTGGTCGGTGCTGAGCAGGAGCTGCCTGCAGGGAGGGGTGTGCGTTTGTGTCCCGGTCCCAGCACTGACTGAATTAATCACACCTTGAATCAATAGCTAGCTGCTTCCTCCTCTGCCTCCTCACACGTTAGACTGCGGAGATAGAAACAGGGAGATCTCTCCGAGAGAACCAGCTCTCTTATTTTCCTCTGTCACACCAGGCTTGAATTGGATTTATGGTCTTACAGGGTGGAGGGCCTGCTTGAAGCACCCTGTCCCATGGTGCTGTTTGAACTTCCACTAAAGAATGACAGCTCTGAGGATGGACTGCAGGGGAGCACATTGGCCATTCCAGCTGAGGCTTTTGCCAGCCAGTAGTATCCCAAGCATAGCGAGCTGAAGTCCCCTTTGCCACTGGGGGATGGGCTGCCCCCACAGTGCCTCTGCTCCCCAGGCTCCCTTATCCACCCTTAATTATATTGAGGAAGAGAGCTGTCAGAACCAGACTTTTCCTAGAATTAGGCTTCCTACTCAGTATTCTTTCTGGACCTGAGCATGAGAATAAATAAATGCACCATGTTTTCCTACACCTCATTCTGGAATACCTTCCCTTTACTTTTGCCTTTTCCCTGGCTAATTCTTGCTCACCCTTCAAGACTTAGCCCAGACGTAACCTCCTCCAGGAAGCCTTCCATGACTCTGTCTCTTCCCCCTTGACTCACATGCTAGACTGCAAGCCCCAAGGGATGAGGGTCTATGACTATCTTGCTTTCCATTCTATCCTTTCACACAGAGCCTGCCGCACCAAAGGTGCTCAATAAATACTAGTTGAATGAATAAATGTGCAGCACTTCTTACAGTGTTTAATAATTTATCTCTTCAAACCCTTAAGGTCAAGAAATTTTCATAATCTTTATGGACCCGTAGTTTAGCACAAAACTTGATACATACTAGACTTTCAACAAATGAATGCATGGATGCATGCACACACATATATATGTGAATGGCTGAATGTGTGGGTGGGAAAAAAGTTTCAAGGTCAAAACGTTTGTGATGAGAAGAAAGAGGAGACAGAATTATGCAGGAGATAATAGAATTAGATCTGTGAACTTACCTTCCTGTACATTTCACTTGCAGAATATAAATGTCCAAAAAATCTTTTGTTTACAAGGTTAGTGAACAGATTAAGCTACTCAAGAGATCTAATTTGAGGGAGAAATATTCAAGTCTGTAGAGTTTTAGTGAGGAATGATACCTGCAACTGAATAAATAGGTGAAGAACTTGATGTCCTAATTTGATGGACACCGAACAAATCCCCTGACCCTAAAAATATGACTTGATTCCAAATCTTAAAAGCCTTATATTCTGCTTAAGGTAATAACAAGAGAAAAATACTTAAGGAAATCGGCTTGTATAAAATAAGATGTTCCAGCACTTGGCTTGGAGCAGCTGTGTACTAAGTGCTTATGGAATATAAATATGAAACGTAAATAAACAAAAATAAAATGATTCTAAATCCAATAAGATTGCAAAGAGTGTGTGCAGTTGCTGTGGGATGAAGTGGTTAAGGAAACCTTCCTGGAAGAGGAAAGGGCTCAAATCAGACTTTGATATAGAAACGTGGAGAACATTCCAGACAGGGAAAGTTGGAAGCAAATTCACATATGTGAAAAAGAAAAATGATGTGTTAAGAAACCAGCAAGGCGTTGAGCCTGACAGAAACACACTCTATTTGAGGGATGTAGTTCTGGAAAAAGAAAGGAGTACATTTAAGGGGAGACCTTTGTGTGATGATGCTAATCAATTAAGATAAGATGGAGAAAAACTGCAGTGAAAACCAAAAGATGTCAGAGAGCCAAAGAAAATAGATGGCAGAGGACACCTGTGTTTGTAATCTAAGTAACTCCTAATTTCTTTTATGATATTGATTATACAGAGAACAGCTCTGTGACATTTTTTTAAATGTATTTTTAATTGTGAAATAGAACATATATACAAAAAAAGCAATGACTTTCCAAGTACATTTTAACACATAATTATAGAACAGATTTTAAAGTTTGGTGTGGGTTATAGTTCCACAATTTTAGGTTTTTATTTCTAGCTTCTGCAACTTTTTTTTTTTTTTTGATCTGCTGTATTGGTGAGGTCACATTTCATTCTTCTTCCGTGTGAATATCCCATTATTGCAGCACCATTTGTTGGACTTTTATGTGTTTGGGTTTTTGTTGGTTTGCTTGCTTGCTTGTTGGCTTGCTTGGGAAGTGCATGGGCCAGGAATCCAAACCCGGGTCTCCTGCATGGCAGGCGAGAATTCTACCACTGAACCACGGTTGCAGCACACCACCACCACCCCATTTTTAATAATATATTTCCAAGCTAGAATTCTAGGCAAGCCAACCAAAGTCTTGGACTGTTAAGGGCAGAAGAGATTTTGCAAGTTATCTGCCCTCGTAACCTGTTTCTCGGGCAGCTTATATCTAATTACAGCAGCTAGCAGGCAAGCTTTCTCATTTTAATGTATTATCACCTAGAAGACAGAGTGATCAGAGAATGGGAACCAGAATTTAAAACGTTTTAATTAAATCAAGCTGGGTAGAGGTGAACAGGCATGTGGGTCTTAGACAGTGTGGTTTCACCGAGAAGTGTTGTGGAGATGAGAGAAGGCTGAAGATACCCTGTAACTGGGCCACGTTTGGGTGCCATTCTACTGTGTGACATGCTTTGCAGAGAAAGGTTCAGAGGCAAATGGTGTGCTTATAATGAAATGGTAATTATATCTTGCTACAACTGCCTTTTTTTTCCAAATCTATTTGTCAACTTAAAAATAAAAGCTAAGAAGGCTTGACAAAAGTCATTTGTGATATTGAAAACCTTAATTTTTTAAAGTAATTTAGCAGGTAAGGAAAACTGGCATGGCTAAAACAGTTACTTTTTTAAAACACATTTTTTTATTGTGAAGTATAACATATATACAAAAGAGCAATAAATTTCAAAATACATTCTAACAAGTCATTATAGACCAGATTTCAGAGTCTGGTATGGGTTATAGTTCTACAATTTTAGATTTTTCCTTCTAGCTGCTCCAGGACACTGGAGACTGAAAGAAGTATCAATATAATGATTCAGCAGTCATAGTTATTTGTTAAATCCTATCTTCTCTGTTATAACTCCTTCTCCTTTGACCCTTTTCCCAATCTTTAGAGGTATTGGGGCTATGCCCATTCTAATTTTTTCATGTTGGAAAGGGCTGTTGATAATATGGGATAGGGGATGAAATAGTTGGTGTTCCGGAGAGGCTGGCCCCTCTGGGTTTCAGGACTTATCTGGTCCAGGGACCCATCTGGAGGTTGTAGGTTTCTGGAAAGTAATCTTAGTGTGTGAAACTTTTGTAGAATCTCAGGTAAAACCCTAGGTGTTCTTTAGGTTAAACAGTTACTTTGATCACGGTTTCTTCCAGTGGAAATAAATGCTCTGCCATCTCAGGTGTTTGTTAATCTTGGCTATACTATTTTTATGGAGCCAAAGCCTTAAGTCAAACAGGCAGACTTCTAAGAGAAGTATGGCTCTATCTTCTGGTTCCTGAGCCACACAAATTACTCTATTATAGTCAGCCCTGATTCTCCTGGTGATATTTATCATGTATATGCTTTTGGTTAATTTTTGGCTTTCAAACATATTTTTACTCTTTAGTGTCTAACATTTCCTTAGATCTTTGATCTTGTGTGTGTGTGTGTGTCTAGGCCCCTTTCAGGAATTTTCTAATATATAAGGCAAATCTTCTAATGCTAAGTCTAACTACTTTTCTAATCTTGTCTTTGTCTGTAACCCTTCATGACTTGCTCCTCCAGCATTTAGTGACTTAGCAGGGTAGAACATATAACTTTGGTTTCCCTTCCAACTTTAGTGAAAAAAATGGTTGCTCTGAGCCTCAGCTGTTTATCTATAAAATGGAGACAGTAATGCTGGTTTTGCTTACTTCAGAGTTGGGAGGATCAAGTGAGATAACAGACAAATAGTGTTTGTGGACTGCGATCAGTCATGTAAATGTAAGGGGTTATGAGCACTGCACTGCCTCTCTTAGAGCCTTCTGCAGTACTCATGGTTTAGCCACATAGCTTAGCAATTTGCTCATTGCAGTTATACCACACTCTGCTTTGTCTCCTGGATGTGTTTGTTTTCTCATCTTTTCTGAAAGCATCTCCGAAGGTGGCGAGGATGTTCCCACTTCTGAGTCTCTCCCAGAGCTAAGCAGTGAATGCTTAAATGTTAATGGGCATGTGTCCTTTCCCTCATTTCTGTAACCTGTGGTTACCTTTTCTGTCTCACTCTCTGAAGCCTCCCTTAGCTAATGCCTTCTCACTCTAGCTATTTAATTCCTATCCTCACAGCAATCCTTCATACATTCAATGAATATCAAACCCAAGTAATGATCTTTCACATTAACTGATGTTATTAGACCCCTTGATCTATGCCAGGTACTGGGCCCTTTACCTAGATTTTCTCACCTAAACCTTGTAACAACTCTGTGAAAGTAGGTATTACTATTATTTCCATTTTGAAGATGAGTCCATTATAAGTCACTTGCCCATGATTATGCAGTTAGAGTGTGGCAGAGGAAGATTCATTCTCAGATATTCCTATTCTAGAGCCCAAGGTCTGCGTGGTACCACAGTGCCTCCCTGAGCATCTTCTCTCTGCATGGCACTGCAGTAGGGCTGGAGATGTTACCATAAGTTAGTCAGGGTCCTTGCTGCCCTTGTGAGCGCACAGTCTAGTGAGGGAGACAGTCACACGGACAGCTATCTGCAGGGTGATGAAGGTGAGCTAGAGGGAAGGAAAGAGTTCCATTAGTGGGGAAGGCACTGTGGAGTGCTACAGAGTGAAAGGACTGTCTTCTTCTGGTGGAGAAAGGGTATCAGGGAAGTATTCAGAGAGGTGGGTGATATTTGGGGTTACAACCTGAGAAGCATACAAGTTTGCTGGTTGGAGAAGGGGGGTGCCTAGCTGAGTATAGGGATGACCTGAGATTAAATCAGAAATCTTTGTGAAACATATTACATGCCAGCCAAGCCAACTGATGTTTTTTATAACCTTTATTTTGAAATAATTTCAAAGTTTTTAAAAAGTTGTAGAAATAGTATGCAGACTCCCCTTTTGCCCTACATCCTGTTACCTCAATTGTAACCAGTTTTTGGACCATTTAAGAACAGTTGCAGAGGGTGGGCCATGGTGGCTCAGCAGGCAAGAATGCTTGCCTGCCATGCCAGAGGACCCAGGTTTGATTCCCGGTGCCTGCCCATGTAAAAAAAAAAAAAGAATAGTTGCAGAGAATACTGTATTACTCTTATAACTTCAGTGTTTATTACCTAAGTACAAAAAAAACTTTCCTACATAGCCATAATATAATCATCAAAATAAAAAAATGACATTGACCCAATAGTACCATCTAATCCACAGATCCCATTCAAATGTTTCCATTTTTCCAATTTTGGCTTTTATAAGCCTAAGATCCAGTCCAGAATCACAAACTGCATTTAGTTGTCATTTCTTTTTAGATTCTGCAATCCAGAACCATTCCTCAGTCTTTTCTTGCCTTTAATATCTTTGACATTTTTGAAGACTCCAGGCCAGTTACTTTATATAATGACTCTCATTTTCCATTTGTCTAATGTTTCTTCATGAGTTTTGAATTTCTGACAGGAGTATCACAAAGATATGCTACATTCTTCTCAGTATATCTTATCATGAGACGCACATTAGTGTCCTATTATTGGTGAAGCTAACTTTTTTCCCTTGGTGAAGATGACTTTAACCAGGTTTCTCCACTATAAAATTAATTCAGACGTAATTTTCACTTATTAATAGTATGTAACAAGCATTTTATGGGGACCTAATCTGAGACCAAGTAAGTATCCTGTTCCTCATTAAACTTTCACCCACCAGATTTAGCACTCATTGATTATTCTTGCATGAGTGAATTATTAATATGATCTACCAAAAGGTAACTTTCTAACTTTCATCATTCCTTCTAGATTATTAGTTGGCATTGTACTGCAGGTTAGATCTTTCCCTTCTCTCTTACTTAATAGTTTATTCACTCATTCATTCATTCATAGATTCCTGTTTTATTAAAGGGGATAAAATCTATGACTGTCAAATTGTTCACATTGGGCCGGGGAGGTCCTGCAAGCTGGTCCCTGTGGACTTTTGACATCCCCATCATTCTTTGAGTACTTCCTTGTTTTCTGGTACAACAAAATGTCCCATGCTCATCTTTTATTTTCTCAGTCCCTGCCCTGGAAGGAACTATTTCTATTAAGAACTGGTTCCTTTTAGTGGAGAATTGTGTTTAGGAACCCAAGATCCAGCAACTTGGTATGCTCATTGCTTGTAGGCCTCTTGGTAGCCAGAGCTAGGGTATAGATAAATATGGGTGCGTAGACAAATATGTATATACGTGTTTATTTGTATACGCACATTTATATCTGTTGCTGTATCTACATCTATCTATCTGTCAAAGCTGTGACTTCACACCATTTCCAATACCGTCGCAATACCACAAGGTTTATTCTAGTCTTCTCCCTTTCCATATTCGTAACTCTCTTCTCTGACACTAAGCAATCTGGTTCCCATTATCTATGTGTTTATGTATTTGTTCAGCCTTCCCTCAGTGTTCAACTCCCAGCTACCCTGACCTGTCACATGCCAGTGGACCACTCCCCACCAAGGCTCAGGCTTATAAATTCAGCCCCTGAGAAGGAGAAGAAAGAAGGAGGAAAGAGAAAGCGTCCATTAGAAAATTCACCTCCAGACATGCCTCCCTCCTCCTCCGCCCCCAGCCCCCACCCAGTGCACTGGACCAAAGCTGAGCCCAGAACATGCTGTACCCTGACCCCAAAACGGAAAATCCAGCTTTAAGGGTTTCAATCAGAGGAAGTGAAGTAATCAGATTTGCATTTTGGCCTGACATTTTGGCAGCTGTGGGCTGTGGATAGATTGGAAACGGGGGATGTGGAGACAAATTAGGAATGGCTGAGAACAGTCTAAGAACCTGAAAGTGGGACAGCGTTTTAGACAGTGTCAGAGATGGAGAGAGAATTCTATTTCCCTACCTTAGGCTCTCTAGAACTGGAAATTTTCAGTGGTGTCTGATTTATTGTTATCGAGTTACCTTCTGCCTCCTGACCCCAGAGTCATCATAAGCGAAACAAGTATCTTCAGAGGATTTCATAAACACCACGAGATAGAAATGTGAAGCAGAGAGGTCAAGCCGGAAGGTTACACACATGTTCAGCCAATGCTTCTACCAAATAATTTAAATTTACCATGATGTTTTTCCTTCAAATAAAAGCTGCATTTTAAATTTTCAAATAAAGGAAGAAGCCTTACTTTGTTGCAAAAGCCAAAGTAAGGGAAGGTTCTTACATGGCAGGAGAGCTTGGAGAGGAGGGTGGGTAGTCTGCCATTAGAAATTAGGTACCTTTACACTAACAACAAACAATGAGTTGCTGGAGGCAACAGCCATTACCTTCTCTGAAAGGGTAGGGGAGAAAAACCTTGGCAACTCGCATAAAGAGCCCTTGTCCACAGGGAAGGCAAAAAAAATCCTCTCTTGTTTAACTAATAAAACGCAAGCTGCTAAAAAGTGCCAACCACTGTGGGTCCTCGATTTGCCAACATTAACTCTGATGACCACCTTTACAAAAAAACAAACACCTCTCTCAGGGCGACCATGCTGCGCCTGCCCATTTGGCCGCCAAATACCACTGTTGCTTTCCTGAAATAACAGCTGCAAGTGCATTCATGGCCCTGGATGGTATTGGCGTGTTGGTTTCTATTATTTAGGACTAGATGTGTCATTCTGTCATTCATCACATTCCAAAGCTATAAGCACCAGGGATCCTAGAATTTATTGCACAGATGTGCTTTGTGGTGCTGTATTCATCATCCTGGCCCTAGTGCGATACAACAATTAGGTGTGCCGGAGCCTGGCTGCCTGTATTGAAGCCTGGTGCTTGTGTGTATCAGCCGTGAGACTTCAGACAAGTTACTTAACTTCGCAGAGCCTGTTTCCTCATCCTGTAAAACAGAAGAAACATTTGTACCTGCTCCACAGCATTAATATAAATAGTAAATGGATTCATGCATGTATCCCACCTCTTGAATGAGCTCACGCCTAAGTCTTACTAGAACCTCAGAAAAAACTGCTGGGAAGAGAGAGGCTGGTCTCATGCAGAGTTGGGGCTTAGAAACCCACAGAGCTGGCCCCTGGGGATGGGAGTGGCCTCATCGTCATTGCGCTCTGTCCAAGCCGGGGTCAACATGGATGGGGTACAGGTGGCGTTGACATCTGCGTGAGACCCAGCAGCAGACATTTCTAGGCCATGACTAATCAGTCTCCTTGTTCTTAGAAGGCAGATAACGAGAGCACGTATCTCACAGGGCTGCAGAGAGGATTAAATGAAATGATGCACTTAAAGCGCTTCGCACAGCACCCGATTCATTGTAAGCGATCCATAAATGTTAGTGTGACCGTCATTATTGGTGACGACGTGTGCTGTCAGGGGGCTTACAGTCACACCATGATTTATGCTCATGGCTACAGGGACTCAGCTCAGCCCTTAGCTGAGGGATGGTTAGAGGCTGGTGGAGAGAAAGAACCGCAGTCCCGTAGGCTGGATTTAAGGCACAGCTCTGGTACCATCAGGGAAACAAAATGGGAGTCAGAAAATCGTGCAGGTAAACCGGCTGCTAGGCAGAGGGCAGAAGTCTGACACCAGCTAGTGGGGGGTAGAGTGGGTTAGGCCCCCTGCGCCCTGGCCACTTATGGTCTGGAGGTGCTAGGAGCTGGCAGGGCCGGATCTGAAGGTACCGGGTATCAGTTGTGGTCTCTCAGGCCACAGGTTTTTATAAAAGGGGGACAGGAACATGGAGAAGGGTGCAGAAGAAAGAAAGCAGTGTAGAAAAGGAATGCTGGGGTGGTCCACAGTGGCTCAGCAGGCAAGAATGCTCACCTGCCATGCCAGAGGACCTGGGTTCGATTCCCAGTGCCTGCCCATGTAAAAAAAAAAAAGAAAGAAAAGAAAGAAAGGGAATGCTGAAGAAGACCTCATGGTAGACCACATAATAACAAAATTTTGAGGCACTCCTTCCTGGGGAGGTAATGTATTTAGTAGAAATGAAAAGATTCCCTAACATTTTGCCAACGGCCCAACTGTAAAGCTAAACACACCTGAAGCCTGACAGAAATCTTATGTTTGGATTAATGTAGCATATATTGTTTAACACACCAGCAAATTCTTTGGAAGTACTCCATAATCCAACAGGCTAGAATTTCTGCAGTAAAATATGTCATTGCTAACATTAAGTGGAATACAGTCCATCAGGAGCATAACAGTCAGATCTGGTTTGTCGCCTGAAGAGTTAATCGCACGCTTAAGAAAAATTCGTAGTGTTCAGAGCTTTGGGATTTTTAAATTGGGGGTGGACAGTTGTATAAATACAGGTGAGATCTGGGCGAGCCCAGTGACTAGTCCAAAGGTACACACACAGCTCGGTGGAGTGTACTCGCATCCCACTCAGTGGGAGATGCCACATGCTTACAGAGCAGCTGCTGCATGCCGGGCAGCATGATAGACAGTGGGTGCCAACCAAGGCAGACGTGGTCCCATGCCCCTGTCTAGTGAAGAGTTGAGTGGGATACTCACAGCGCATTGAGACTTTCCAAAGGGGGAGGCATTAATGTGACCGCATAATAGTGAAATTTGGAGGCACTCCTGCCTGGGGAGGTAATGCATTAAGTAGAAATGAAAAGATGAGTAAAAGTCAGCCGGACAGAGAGGAAGAAGGACTAGCGCCTTTACCTTCTGAAGCCCAGACCGGGGCTCTGGTCCCCATCAGCGGGAGTAAGTCTGCAGGGGTCTCACACGCTGCCAGTTATAGCCATTCTTGCTCCCAGAGACCCCCCCACTGACCTGCAGTCCTCCCTCAGCAACAGCCAAAAGCACAGAATGCAGGGCGGGTCTCTTAGCAGCCAGCAAGGACACGAGGCCACAGTGGCCCACAATTGTAGCCTCTATGTAAGGGAGGAGGAGGGCAAGAGCCTTCCCTTTTCCTTTTTTGGCCTACGTTGATTCAGATATTGTTGACCCAGGATCAGCAAATTGCCTAATACACAAATGACTCCTGGTGACCTCCTTCCTTGAGAATGTAATGTACTTTTATCACAAGTTGATAGATAAGTTTGTTTTGTTTTGTGAATTTCTCCAAGCAATGTTGAAGTGGCCTTGGGGCTGCCGGAATGCCACAAGGTGATCCAGAGGCTAAATTTCTGCCAGTGGGGGTAGGGATGGTACAAGGTGGTAGAGTACGGAGTCTCTACTGTACTTGAACTTCGGACAGCATTAAGTGTGTAGACAGCTCCTTTATGAGACGTACACAGTGGGAGTCATCAGCTTCATGTCTGGCTGTTGGAGTTTGATTTTTTTTTACACCCACAACAATTTTGTTTTTCACTTAAAATTGAAAAAAAAAAAAGTCCACACTTTCTTTAAAGTATAACAGAGAAATGTACACAAATCATAAGCATACAGCTTGGTGAATTTTCACAAAGCGAACCCGGATCAAGATTTAGAAGAGTAATAACAGCATGACAGAAGCACATTCCTCCCTTCTGCTCCTCTTCTATTTACCACACCCCCCACCCCAAAGGGTAACCAGCAACCTGACTTCTAACAGCATAGATTAGTGTTGGGTTTTGAACTTTACATCAATGAAATCATACAGTATGAATTCCTATGTATGTTGCTTCTTACACTCAGTATTATGTTTATGAGCGTCAGCCATGTTGTTGTTTGTAGTTGTAGTTCATTCTCATTGTTTTAAATAGTATTATCTGAATAGGTATCAATTTTTTGTTCATTCAATTATTGGATATTTGGCATGTTTCCAGTTTAGGCTATTGTAAATAGTGCTGCCATGAACATTCTTATATATGTCTTTTGATGGACATATGCACACTTCTCATGGGGGACAGAGAGATTCTTGTATTAGTTGTCTATTGCTGCATAACTATTTTTCCCAAATCTTAGTAGTTTACAATAACAATAAGCATCCTCTCTCAGTTCCTGAGGATGAGGAACTTGGGGGCAGCTTTGGCAGGCAGTTCTCAAGGTCTCTCATTTGGTTGCATTCCTTGAGGGTAGACTGGGTCTGGAGGATCAACTTTTAAGGTAGCTCACTCCCACCACCAGCAAGTTGATGCTGGCTATTGGCTGGAGCCCTCTGTTTCTCTCTGTGGGCTTTCCTTAAGATTACTTGAGTGTCCTCATGACATAGTGGCTAGCTTCCTCCAGAGCAGGCGATCCAAGGGAGAGAGACAAAACTATATCCTTATTATGGCCTAGCCTTGGGAGTCACATAATATCACTTTCACTTCACTCTGTCATGAGAAATTAGTCACAAAGCCTAGTCCATGTTGGACTGCATTTTCTAGAGGGGAGTAGTGGCAAAGAATGTGTAGACATATTTAAAACTGACACCGCACATTATTTTACCACTTGGAATTAACCAATTCTAAGGGTCTAAAAATAAGTTTATGGAAATTTCATGCAAGGATCTAAAAGAAATAAATTCAACCCAACCTCTCCTCTTCTTTTCATTTAAAATTTTGTAAATGGTTATAGGAGAGTTTTCAAGGTATTTCTGGAAACGGCATGGTACCGCAGGAAGTACAGAGGCTCTAGGGCCAGCCACTCCCTGGAATCCTGATTCCACAACTTACTAATTATGGGTTCTTAGGCAAATCAGCCTCTTGGATTCTCAGAATTCCTCAACTGTAAAATGAGAAGAATCAATAGAGCCTGTATATTGCTGTTCTGGAACCAATTAAATAAGATAATGTTTGCAGAGGCCCACTTTGATGTTTACTCTCTTCCGTTCATTCATTTATCGGGTGTTTATTTACCATATACATTACTTATGTGGGAGGTGCTGTGATGGACCCTATAAGGGATACAATACTGACTCAGACACAGATCCTGCCTTATAGAAGAGCCCCCAAAATAGGCAGAACAACTAATAAAATGGAGAAAGTACTATATGTCTGTTGC
This sequence comes from Myrmecophaga tridactyla, assembly GCA_004026745.1. NCBI lineage: Eukaryota > Metazoa > Chordata > Mammalia > Pilosa > Myrmecophagidae > Myrmecophaga > Myrmecophaga tridactyla. The sequence goes on from PVIY010003621.1 coordinate 42,803, forward strand.
AGATACAGATACCATCCTTGAAATATGGATTGAATTTGGATATACAGAAATGAAAGAAATTTTGGAGGTCAACATATATTTTAAGATTAGGAGTAACAGCTTAAGTAAAGACGCTAGAAAACCATGGCACATCAGTTGAGAATAACAAAGTAGTTCATTATAGATACACCTTAAACATAGCATAGATGAGAGGAAGTAGTCAAAATAAGGGTTGCAAAGATAGTTACATGTCAGAGTAGCAGGAAGAGATTGAGAGAATACAACTATTTTACAGTCTGATGGCAAACAGTAAGTCCAAAGAATTTTTTAGCTAATCTTCAGAGCTAGCTACAAAACCTAGGTGGACCTAGCTACTGAAGGTTCTGCTTGCCTTGTTTTTCTTGGCTAACTTATCTTTGTAGAATCTTTGTGCTTGAGATTGTAAACAGAACTTCCTAAAATTGATCATTAGAGAATGTTTCTGACTCAGAGTCCAAGCAACTGAGCTTGTCCTTATCGTTCCTGTTTTGGAGGCTGGCTCAACAGAAAAATGCAGTGGGATTGTTTTTATGGGTCCTTTGCTCACTATAAATACACTTCTCAAGACCTGGCCATTAGGAACTGGCCAATTGAACTCATCTCTGTGTTTGACTTTACTTTCAGATAATGAGGTTCTTCACCTATTTCCCCTCAAGAAAACTGATTTCTTTAGCAGGCTTTACTTTTGTTACATTTTCCAGTCCCAGGCAGTGATGATATTTATACATAAGACAGAGGTGTTTCTGTGCTGTGATGGAATTGTGAAGGAAGGTGGAGTCAATGACTTTTCACATTAAAAACAAACACAACTTTTCAGTCTTGCTAAGAATGGAGATTGGAGAGATTAACAGAAAGGCTTTGGCTACACCCAATATTTAATTGTCCAAAAACCTTCTGTTAGACCCACTATTTAAGATTGGGTGCACAAAGCCTTTATGTACTTATCTAGCATATACCCTTATAGTGATGAAACTTACGTGTTCCATCAAAATATACATAATTATAGCCATTATTGATGATTTTGTTGGTAAAATTTGGTTGCTCCATTTTAGCACTCTTTGATTTATTCTTAATGAATTCTAGAGAATCAAGAGAGAGAATGGATTCTAGGTTTGGGATAAAATTTTCAGCTGGTCTTGTGATGGAATTTTCTACACTCCCAGTTAGGTGTTTTTACTCCATTTGCAACTATTGATTTTGTGGGAGATATCTGCACAGGAACTAACAACTTCCTCTTTTGCTTTGATTTCTTCTCAGATGGGAAATTGGCAAATGGAGTGCATGTAGTGCAACCTGTGGAGTTGGCCTACAGACCAGAGACATCTTCTGTTCCCACCTGCTTTCCAGGGAGATGAATGAAACTGTAATCCTGGCTGATGACCTGTGTCACCAGCCCAAGCCCAGCACGGTGCAAGCTTGTAATCGCTTCAACTGTCCTCCAGCCTGGTACCCTGCACAGTGGCAGCCGGTGAGTTCTGGGGTACTTGACATTGGAGTGTTTGTATACAGTGGTGATTCAGGACAGTAAACACCCTCTCAGGGTTGATTATCCCAAGGAATGTTCAAGGTCTGCTCATCCCTCCCTTCTTAGTACTGCCTCAACCTAATGACAAACTCACACTCTTTCTACTGTACTCCACCCAGTGACCTCCAAAAGCAAGTCAAATGACCTACCTATCCTTAGCATATTCCTGACAAAGTTTTGACAAGGCTAAGAAAAAAGGGGGGAATAAGGGCCATAGTAGTAGGTTTTCCATAAAGCTACATTTGTTCTGAAGTTGTGTCTTTCTAGTTTTTTGCTATTTAAAACTCTAAGAAGTAAAAGTAATAAGCAATTTTTCTTACTTTATTTAAAAATTATTACTTAGAAAAATAAGAAGTCCTGAGTCAATTTCCACATTTTTTTTTTTTTTAATTTTTGTGGTCCTGTGAATTCCAGATATTTGGAACCACTGTTCTAAAGCAGGGGTTGGAAAACTGTAGCTTGTGGGCCAAATCCAGTCCACAGCCCATTTTTGTGAATAAAGTTTTATAAAAACACAGCCATGCCTATTATTTTAGGTATTGACTATAGCTGTTTACTACAGTGGCAAAGCTGGACGGTCGTGACAGAGATCACTTGGCCTGCAAAACTTAAAATATTTACTATCTGTCCATAACAGAGAAAGTTTGCTGACCCCTACTCTAAAGCATAGAAATAATAAAAACACCACTATTTTATTATAATATCCTGTCTAATATTAATAGGCTAATTATTTATCTAACTTTAGTTTGTCTTTTTGTACATTGTGATGGTTTGAAACTGTATGTATACCAGAAAGACATATTTTTAACTCAATCCTTTCCTATGGGTATGAACCCATAAAGTGGGACTTTGGATGAGGTTACTTCAATTAAAGTATGACTCACCTCAATCAGAATGGGCCTTAATCTTATTACTGGAGTCCTTTATAAGCGAAAGGAAACTCAAATAAATAGAGGGAAAACTATAGAGGGAGCAGCCAGAAGCTGAAGTCAATGGAACCTGGAAGAGAACGCAGAAGCCAGAATGGCCACCCTGTACCTTGGCATGTGTGGGCAAGCTAAAGACCAAGGATTTCTGATAGCCAGCCCCAGAATGCCACAATCTTTAGGGAGAAAGCATCACCTTGATGATGTCTTCGTTTGGACTTTTTCCTAAACTCAAAATCATGAGCGAATAAACTGTTGTTTAACCCAACCCATGGCATAGTATTTTCTTGAGCAGCAAAGGAAACTAAAACAGATTTTATGTGCTTCTATTGCAAATTCAAAATATATAGAAATAGCTTTGGAATTGGGTAATGGGTAGAAGCTGGAAGGATTGTAAGGTGCTTGATAGAAAAGGCCTAGATTGCTTTGAAGAGACTATTGGTAGAAACATGGATGCTAAAGGTACTTGTGAAGAGTCTTGGAAGGAAATGATGAATGTGTCATTGGAAATTGAAAAAAGGTGATCCTTGTTATGAAAAGGCAGAGAACTTGGCAAAATTGTGTTCTAATGTTGGATGGAAGGCAAAGTTGACAGTGATGAACTAGGATATTTTGCTGAGATTTCTAAGACAAGTGTGGAAGATGCAGCCTGGTTTCTCCTTGCAGCTTATAGTGAAATGCAAGAGGAGAGGGATAAGCTGAGAACTGAACTCCTGGGGACAAAGAAACCAGAAATTGATGTTTAGAAAATTCCGAGCTTCCAGAAAGTGAGTTGCCAGGGATAGGGCTCCATTTGGGGGTTTAATTGAACATGGACAAGTGATTTCAGTCATGATTAGAGGTGCAGTTATCCAAGAAGTGTCTGTAGAAAGTCCTTCTGTCTAATGGATTGCATCCATTAGACTACATGCAAAACTGACATTTTTTTTTATGAAGTTGGTATGAATGGATCCACTGCCAGCCTGGACTAAATGGGACAGAGAAGGGACAAATTAAATGAAGAATGATGTTCAGGAAAGAACCATGGAAGCTGTATTTTGGACCAAAAATAAGTCCTCAGGCTAAGAGAGCAAGCCCATTCATGTATGTGGAAAGAATGGGACTGCTCCTATCCTTGGAAGGACAGCCCTTGTACCCCATTGTTATGGGAGAGCGTTGCCACCCCAATGCTCAGAGAAGATGATATGTATGGCAGGGGCTTTGCAAAGAGCATGGCTACCATCCTGCTGCTTGGAGAGGGGGCACCTTCACTCCAAAGTTTAGGGATATCATGGTCATTGTGCAAGCACTTGGAAGAGGTGGGGCTGCTGCCCCATCAGACCTGGAGTACAGAACATCAATCTATACATGAATCTCAGACCTTGAAATCTAAACAGAGTTTGCCCCAATGGGTTTTGGAATTGTTTGGAACCCATGACCCCTGCTTTCCTTCTAATTTCTCACAATCAGAATGGGAATGTCCATCCTACATGTGTCTCTCCCATGCATATTGGAAGCAGATAACTTGTTCTGTAGCTTTCACAGGTCCAGAGGGTAGAATTATGTTCCAGGACAGACCATATCAATAACCAATTTTGATGAGTCTTCATACTTAGCATTGTTTCTGAAACTAATTAAGGCTTTTGGGGATGTTATGATGAAATGAATGTATTTTGCAAGTAGAAAGAACATGTCTTTTGGGGGTCCCAAGGGTGGAATGTAGTGGTTTGAAGCTATTTGTATGCCAGAAAAACGTGTTCTTAACATTAATCTATTCCTGTGGGTATGAACCCATCCATTGTACTAGGACCTTTGATGAGGTCACATCAGTTATAGTGTGGCCCACCTCAAAGAGGTCATAATCCTTTTACCAGAGTCCTTTATAAGCTGAATGAAACTCAAACAGATAAGAAAGAAAGCTACAGAGGACCAGTGAGAAGCTCAAATAAATGGAACCTGAAAGAGAAGGAAGAGACCAGAAGAGGCCACCATATGCCTTACCATGTGACAAGCCAAAGGCCAAGGATTTCCATATGCCTTACCATGTGACAAGCCAAAGGCCAAGGATTTCCAAGAACCAGCCCCAGAATGCCATCGTCTTCAAAGAGAAAGCACGGCCATGATCGTGCCTTGATTTGGACTTTTTCCCATCCTCAAAACCTTGAGCAAATAAATTCCTGTTGTTTAACCAGAACCAATGCATGGTATCTGCCTGAGCACTCAAGGAAATTAAAACACATACCTTTAAAAAAACACAGCAGGATTTTACATAGATAATGTGGATAAAATTTTGCTTTGCAATTTCCTTCCCACTATGACATCAGATGTTACTTTAAAGTCACAAAACATAAGCCTGAAAGGTAGGGTGGCATACATCCCAGTTTTACTAAGGCTGTCTCTCACTCTGAAAAATGTCCCAATTTAGAAAATAAATTATATGGTCACAGTAACTCAGAAAGGAGGATGGTAGCTTACATACCTCTGCCTTAAAGCTGAGCGGAGGCATCCATTTCCCGGCACCCAAGTGCTCTTCACAGTCAACAAAGCCCTTTCTTTCTCCCTACTAAATCAGGACTGTGCTTTGGTAAAGCACCCAAAGTTGTCAGGCAGTAATGAGTGAGTAAAACACTGAGGTAGAAAGCATCTGGAAACAGAAACTATTTTCTTTGAGGGCTTAAATACATATGACTAAGTTAAGAAATTCAATGCTATTATGTGCTATTATATGATGGTTTGTGGTAGTAAAGGGTATGTAATGTATTTTGAATGCCTATATACTAGTGTTTTGCTAATAAAATATAATTACACAACTAAATGCAGTTAATCCTCGTAATTCAGTGCAAGATAGATTTTAGTAGCCTCATTTTAGATGTGAAAAAACTAAGGCTCAAACAGCTACCAGATTTAGGGCTGACCATCCACCCAGTTTTGTGTATACATTTTCACTGCACTGAACCCCCTAGTTTGCAGACTGCTATAGTTGAAAGCTTCCATTATGTATAATCATGGGTTATATATAAGTCCCTTTGTTTTACAGAAAAGGTAATTGTGGCCTAGTTATGTGAAATAGATTGCTCAGGATCATCAAATGGGGATCAGAACCCAGATGTCCTTATTTCTAGCACATTTAAAACTGTTACCTCTGATAAGAGAAAATCTTTGACCTCACACTGTCCCTGTGCCCTATGCCAATCCTAAGAAAAGGCAAGGGATCAACCCAAATGAACATCCACTGTTGAACTCATTATCTATCGAGAAAAAACTTCGTTTTCCAAACAAGTTGAAACTAGTAAGTTGCTGTATTATTATTTTGCCATCACTTACATAGTAAATTCTGGGTAAAATGTTTATTGAATGACAAAATGAATAAATAGTTAAAGAATTCCTCCCCACAGGCCTTGAAAATTCTGGCTTTATAGCTTGCTGCTGTTTGTTTTTGGATACAAGTCATAAGATTGTCCTAGGAGTGAAATTCAGCAAAGTGCCAACCTCTTTTCAGATGCTATTGAACAATAGTATTGACCCGTGGTGCTTTCTTGGTTTCCATCTCCATGACCTTTTTTGGTCTAGCGCCACATATACAGAAACACACCTCATGTCCCTGTGAGATAGGCATTTAGATATTATCCCTATTTGAAATAGTGGGTTCCTAAAGAGTCAATTATTCTTCCATTTTCCATCTACGTCTACAGAGATTTATTTTGGAAACTTTTTCTAACTTTATCCATTAGAGAGAACCTTTGAGGATGAGTCATATTTAAGTCCATTTTTTTCAGATTAGGAACTAACAGTAAACAACTCCTTGAAGTTCATCTCATGAGGCAGTGACAACACTTTAATAGAACCTTTAAAAAGTATCTTATCACATAGCTGATACGTAATGACTGCAAAAAAATATTCAACCATAATAACTGCAGAAAGTGAAAAGCTACAAACGATCCTACCCTCTAGAGAAAACCTCTGTTAAGAGTTTGGGACATAGGATCCATTTTAAAAACCCTTGGTTACTCCTAGGAATCTCTCTAAAACAGAAGGGAAGAAAAAAACCCAGATTATTCTTTACATTTTTTTCCTAAAATCCTACTTTAATTAAGCTTTTTCAGATAAAATCAGCTCCTACGGATGGCTTGTTAAAAGGGAGGAAGTCATTGTTTATACTTTATGATGGAATAAGTCAAGAGTAACTTGCAGTGTCTGCAGGCTAATTGGCTATTCTTTCAGGACACCCATTAGTGTAAATTCTTTAATCAGATCCCGGCTTTTGACAGTCCATTTGCCTGGTTAGCCATCTGATTCCTCACGGTCCTCCCTACGACTCACCATGGGCTTGTCCATTCAGCTGCCTGGATCCACCAGATGCCAATGCTGCCTTCTCTAATCTTTCAGCACCCAACCCACAGTCATTTCACTAATGGGGGGAAAAAAAAGGGTTGCCGGGGGAGAGACAACCAGGGACGGGGAAACAAAACACTTCTTTTAAAGAAAGACAGGGCAGTGCAATGTTGGCTCAGTGCCAGAATTCTCACCTGCCATGCTAGAGACCCAGGTTCGATTCTTGGAGCTTGCCCATGCAAAAAAAAAAAAAAGAAAAAGAAAAAAAAGGAAGACAGATAACAATTTGATGGCCTTTAAGTTAGTTTCCTGTGGCTTCTGCAACAAATAGCCACAAACCTGGTGATTTAAAACATCTGAAACTTATTCTCTCACAATTCTGGAAGCTGGAAGTCTGAAATCAAGGTGTCAGCTGGCAGGGCCACGCTCTGATGCAGGCTCTAGGGGAGAATCCTGCCTTGGTGGCTGTTGGCGTTTCTTGGCTTCCTGGGCTTGTGGCTGTACCATGCTAACCACTGCCTCCATCCTCACATCCCCTTCTCCTCTGTAGGCCTTCTTAGGAGGACCCTTGTCATTGCCTTTGGGACCTACCTAATTAATCCAGGATTACAGCTGCAAAGACCCTTTTTAAAATAAGGCCCTATTCACAGATTCTGGGAGTTAGGATGTGAATATATCTTTTTCAGGGCTACTTCCAACCCACTGCAGCCTGTTTGAGGGGAGAAACTCCCCTTCCTTGGTCACAGGATTACCACTGAGTTCATGTGTCTGTTTTTCCCCCTTAAAAAAAAAAATACATAAATTACATGAATTGTCATCTGCCAGATAGGAATGTGCCCTCCTTTAACCTTTGTAGAGCATTTGCCGGACCAATGGCAAATAGCCAATATTTATGCATTCTGCAGATCTAGAGGGGACCTAGCATGGAGTCTAAAGTATTTAGGTTAAAATTTTGTTTTAGAAACAATTAAGCAGCAATGAAGCAGAAATCTAATTCTAACCTTAATTAACAAGGATCAGCTTATTTCACTTCTCTCTCATATGCGACATTCCCTCTGTAGGTTTTTATTTTGATCTCGTATGAAGGACTCATTTAGTCTTTGGTTTTATCAATTTAACTTTAATAAGTTGTTGGTTTGTGTTTGGCTGGCTTTTAAAGCACTTGAATGTTTAGTGCATTAGTTTCCTGAATCTTCTCTAATTTATTGACTTCATGGACAGATGTATACACACAAACATATCGCACCAGCTTTGGTGTTGGCTGTAGATTACTCATTACGTACTTCACGTGGGATCGCGTCACGCTGGTGTGTTGCTGCCCCATGACTGAGAACCACTGTTGTTTACCAATCTAAGCCATTCTAAGCTTTTCAAAACACTTCGATCCATGACAGTCCTCTTGCAGGATTTTTTCAGTGACTCCAAACTGCCATGAAATAAAGCCCAGGTGGCTTAGTCGGGCCTTCACCCCTCTGCGTGTTGCCCCGGCCTCATCTCCAGCTGCAGTTCTCACATCTGCATTGGCACATTTCTATCTGCGCATGCCTCTCCCTGCTCACAGGCAGTCCCCTTCCGTTCTGATCATCAACGCCCAGCGGGATTCCTAACTCTCCTGTGATGAAGACTCCTTGCTCAAGGCCCACACTGCGGCCTCATGGTGTTCACCACGAGCAGTGCCTCTGGCAATCACATACCACCTTTCCCTGACAGGCAGCTTCTCTTGACTTCTGAGTTAGACTTTCAGGTCAGTGAAGGTGGGACCACGCCTCACTGAGGCCTCCAAAGCACCCGGTCCACGTCTGTGCAGCTGAGCCTGCAGTGCTGAAAAGACACGTGGCAAGCCTGCTGGGCTTATGTTTATTGAGCACTTGTTACATTTCAGGACCTTTTCTAAAAAATGAACTGCGCTATATAGAACTTTCATGTGTGAAGGGCGGTTCTCAACATGTATTTAGCTCATTTAATCCTCACTATCTTGTATGAGGATTGTCCCATTTTACGGATGAGGAACCTGAAGCAGTGTGAAGTTAATGTGAATTTGAACCCAAGCAGTCTGTCTGCACTATCCCAGCTCTTAAACGCTGAATTCTACTGCCTCTTGTCTTTTCTTTTTTTATTTCTAAGGGGAAAGAAGACTCAGAAAGCCTATGCTTTGCCAAAATCCTATGGCAGTAAATGAGGAATGGGGCCTAAGTGCTACAAAACCCATTTATTTTCCATTATGCAGGGACATGTTTCCTGTTCTTTTTTGCCATTTATCATGAAGCATTAAATTATGAAGAAATGTGACATCAGCCCTAAAATTAGTAATTTACACAAAACTCAGTATCCATTGCCTATACCCAGAGCAGTGCATCTGTGCATTAGTTTCCCATTCTGACTGTAACAAATGACCACAAATTAGTGGCTTGAAACAACAGGAATGCTTTATCTTACAGTTTTGAAAGTCGGAAGTCCAAATTCGGTATCACTGGCCTGAAATAAGGTATCAGCAGGCCAGTGTTCCTTCTGGAGGCTCTCAGGCACCTGCATGCCTGGACTCCTGGCCCCTTCCTCCATCTTCAAAGCGCATCGCTCTAACCTCTGATTCTGTCTTACATTCTCTCTGACTCTCATCCTCCCCCTCCATCTTATAAGGACTCCTCTGATTGCATCGGGCCCACCTGAATAATCCAGGATACTCTTCCCATCTCAAGATCCCTAGTTTAATCACATCTGCAAAGTCCCTCTTACCATATAAGGCAACATATCCACAGGTTCTCAGGATTAGGATGTGGACATTGGAGGACTATTAGTCCGCCCACCTGTGTTGTGGACCGAGCAGGCGGTTGAGAACCTGCCCGTCTCCTCCCACTCTTCCCTCAACCCCACCATCTAGGAGAACCGCAGGCTTCAGTTCTCTCTGTCTTAATCTAAAAAAAAAAATTTTTTTTTCAGAAGAGTGGGGGAAAAAAGAAGGGTACTAGAAGGATTAAATTGAAATGAATTGGAGATTCCACCATGAAGCGTAGTATATATTTCTCTGTGTTGCTTATGTTTGATGTTCAGGATTATATCCATCTAACTGTACAACATATTGCACACACATGTGCAGAGAATGAAACAATCACCACAGCCCCTATTTTTCTGCTTGCTTGAAACTATGATTATGTTGCCACTTCCCTATAAACTTTTTTTTAAATCAGGGATAGAATTCAGAAATGCCTGTCGTTCAAGCTGTGTAAAACAGGCCTGTGAGAGAAGTCCCTGCTGATTATATTAAGAGAAAAGAGACTCTTAATGATAACTATAAATGCTTGGGAATGAAAGTTTTCAATTTCTAGGTTTAAATACACACACAGAGAGAAAAGAATACCTTCTTTTGGATTAAAGGGCTGAGTTCTGGCAGAAAGAGTCGGTTTCATCATCAGTTTTGTTCTATTCCAGTGACTAACATATAAATCCGCATAAACTAGGGATGGTATTTATTGTAAATATGTTCTAGGAAGAAAAATATATATATTAGCATGTTTATCTCATTTTCAGTAGTGTATACCTTAAGAAAATGGATCTTATCTTTACAAGCAACAAAAAACATAAGCAAAACAAAGACCAGAAGTCAAATTTCACATGTGGAGTGTTTTTGTTTTTATTTATTTGCAAAAAACGGCATAATTGCTCTGAATTTTAGTGGGTGTGCCTCCCCATGCTTCTCAGGGTAACGGAGGATACAGTGTACACTCCTTTTGCCTTCCGGGTTCTTTAAGAAAGTTTACTGGATATTAGATGAGCAAGGTAATACTAAACCACAAAATCCTTCAGCTCAAACGTCTGCCCTCATTTTCATAATTTTGTTGAGTCAATGAGATTCCAGCCCTCACCATCCTGTGTTTCATTAAGGCCTAATTCAGTTTGGCTCAGATAAGAACCATATCATATACTAAGCCTTGTCTCAAGTGACATTTGGTCCTCTCTGCCTCATTTGTCCCCAAATTACCTTAAACCGCAAAGGTCTAATACCACCCTTTTTCCAGAAGACCTGGTCTTCCTTCATTGATCTTTATGATGTGAATGATACCACCGTCTATCCTATTTCCTAGTAGAAATTGGAGTCATTCTCAGCCTTTTTGTGTCCTTCATATTCAGTCAGCACCCAAGTCCTGCAGAGTTTACCTACCGTGTCTATCTCTCTGACTCCCCTCATCTTCCTAAATCATAATTTCTACTGCTTTTAGGCCCTGACAATCAACTAACCAAATCATTACAAATAAGCTTTTTCTTGGTCTCCCCATAATGTCTTGCCTAACTCTAATCCAGTGTTTCCCAGCCTGGTATTGATGAGTCTTTACTACAGGTCCTCTCTTGAGCCTTTAATATATTGATGTGTGCTGAGAATCCCCAGAGAGGGGCACAGCCTGCAATATCATGTAGACTTATTTGACCAGGCAACACTTTCTCCATGGCACACCTCTCAGGGCAGTATTTTTGGGACCTATTTGCATATGCCGCCTGATTCATTCTCTACAAATTGGATCATGTTATACCCTACTTTAAAACCCCTAATGGTTCCCCATAATCTTAAGATTATGTCCTGGGCCCTTCACTGTCTCCCATTCATCTGGCTTCTGTGTCTCATTTCCCAACTACTCTTTTCCTTGAATACTGTGCTTTACCTTCTCAGGACTCCTCAGAGTTGTTGAACATGCTGTGTTCCTTCATATCCTTGGTGTACATACACAGAACATATGCACATGGCAGTTCCTGGCCAACTCCTCTTATGTCACCTCCTCTATAGATCCTTCTCCAACTTTTTCAGAAATCTCTGCTTTCCCTTTCTTGTAAAACTGATCGCATTTGATAATTTTTTCCTTCCCCATTGGACTTCAAATACCTAAGGCTTAGTAACCATTTTTTATTCATCTTAAATCCACAGCCTAGCACTCAGCAAGATGTTTGATGAACAAATGAGTGAATAAATGAACGAAATGAATATGCCATAAGCAAAGAACATTATTTTAAAGCTGGAAAGTTAACCTTAGAAGCAGAAAAATGAACATAAGTATCATTTTGTATTAAGCTCAATAATATGACTTGAGGTACTAAGAAAATGAACTCAGCTCTCATTATATTTAACTACCCAGATGAGACCAAAAGTGTTACAAAAGGCAGAACTTATTAATGTGCTGTTCATGGGAAGATCTTAAAAAAATACATGTCCCTTGACCATTGTATTTTTAATAGAAACAAAACTTTTAAGTGTTTTCTTTATTGTGTATTTCTTAGTTATCAAATTAATGAGCCCATGACCATGTACAGTGAAACCCGTACAGCAACTCATATGAACAATATAAATGTTATTTTGGTTATTCTATGTATTTAAAGATAATAACTCATCAGAGATCTACCCCTTCATACCAGAATGTTATTTGGATGATGATCCATGAAAGCAAATATTTTACATTTCATTTTTATTAAATTTCTCTTGCTTTGCTCCTTTTCATAACTTCTGCCTCTCACTTAAGAATTGTCATCTTCATTAGGCAATCTCAGTGCATTCATAATGTCATCGTAGACTGGGGCCTATACTATTTTGAAGTGTCAGCTACCATAATATTTTTTAATTTCTAAAGCAGTTTTTCATCAATATAATGTTCCTTAAGAAACATTTTGAGCAAAAATGAAACAAAATATTTAGGAGCAAAATTCTTGACAGTATTTGCTCAGCTATAGATGGGTGTCTACAAATCTGTAATGTCAAAGCGCCCGGCAGAACACATGCTGGCTGAAACCCGCCTTTGACTTCTTTAGAAGCAGCTTCTGGCTGATGATAAAACAGCCTGATAAAAGATCGATGCTCAGCCCATCCACTGGGTATTTGTTTTACATCTTTTAAACATATGGATTTTGGGCTCTTTCATTCATCTAATCATCAACTTAACAAAACATTTATGAAGCCCTTACTCTTTGCCAGACGCTACACTAGGCACCGGGGAATACAGAGATGAAAAAATTCCCTTTCCTCAAAAAACTCTTAGTGCAATGTGCACGCAGGGAGATGGGGGAAGGTAACAAGACGCGTAAATAACCAGCCCTTATGGGAAAGTCAGAGTACATTCTGGGTCAGGGTGGGACAGGAGGTGATTCATTCCACCATGATACAGAGGGGGCAGCAGAGGCCATACCGAAGAAGTGTCCTTGAGCTGGGCCCTCGAGGGTGATTTGGAAGTTTCTAGATAGACAAAATGGTAAAGGGCATTGCTCACAGAGGAAACAGTGTTCGACCGAAGGCCTGAGCAAAGAAGATGTTTGTGTGCTCAGAGAAAGGCAGGTACCCATGGTAGCTGTAGGAGAGTGGAAAGGAATATGACTGGAAAGCTCAACTCAGGTGAGACTGAGGGCCCCAGTGGGCATCTCAGGAGTCTGGACTTAATCTTCTGATCATTGAGAATCTCCTAAAAACTTTGTATAGCTCAAACTTGAATATAGTGAGCTAATTTAAAGAAATTTTTATTACAACTGTTTTGTCATCATAGTGTGACATTTTTCTGTGTGGATTTCAGGGGAGGGTGGATTACCTGAGAGTCTTTCCTTAAATTAGCTCCTACCTGTGATTAACAATGCACCTATGTTATATTAAGTGCGTGATCATTCTATAGTCCAATTTTGTTACATTTCTGTCCCTGAAATAAGACAGAATCTTTTCAAAATCTCATTCTTCAATTTGAAAGAGGAAGTAATTAGCCTACCTTTTTCCTGATTGCCAAAGTCACTACGGAGCTCTAACTGAGCAGTTCGAATCTGAGTTTATTTTTGGAGCATATATTCAAATTAAACAAAAGCCTATTGCCTCGTAAAATATTTAGAAAAAGAAATCTTCAGCCGTCAAGTATTGAAGAGATCTGTAGCCCTACAAATACAAATTACTAGTGAAATATCTAAAATGTCAGTTACTGGATTACAGACACTTCAAGACCATGTTCTTTATGCTCAGTGAACTGAATAGGACCGTGAGGAATTTGTGAATTATAATCAAATAATTTTTAAAAGGTAGTTTGATGTCATGTTGAGGTTTAGGACATAATTATTTTATGAACCACCCATTACCTCTCTCATAGAAAAATACACTGCATTTTCACTTAAATGTAAATATTTATGGATCATTTCAAAATGTCACGTTCTTCCAGAATCAGTTATAAAATGTCACCCTACTATTCTGCTCATATTCTGGCCATCCTGAGATGCCCACTGGGGCCCTCAGTCTCACCTGAGTTGAGCTTTCCAGACAAATCATTAATTTTAAAAGAAAGAAAAGGAGAGAGAGTGTGAAAGAAAAAAATACTGGAGATGGATTCATTCAAGCCTAAAGTCTCTTATTAAAAATATAAGTATCATATTGGTAGAAAGTTTTGACTGTAATACTCAAGCATTTAATATGATTAATACTTCTTTTTGGTGAAACAAACTTTTTGGTAAAACAAAAAAAGTTTGATGATTTCAAACTAAAGGGATATTTTTAAAACATTTTTATTGTGAAATATAACATACATGCAAAACAATAAATTTCAGAGTACACTGTAACAAGTTGTTATAGAACAGATTTCAGAGTTTGGTAAGGGTTATAGTTCCACAATTTCAGGTTTTTCCTTCTAACTGCTCCAAGACACTGGAGACTGAAAGAAATGTCAATATAATGATTCAGCAGTCATACTCATTTGTTAAATCCTATCTTCTCTGTTATAGCTTCCTCTCCCAATCTTTAGGGGTATTTGGACTATGCCCATTCTAACTTGTTTTATGTTGGAAAGGGGTATTGATAATATGGGATAGGGGAGATGGAACTGGTTGATGTACTTGGAGAGGCTCGTGGCCCCTCTGGGTCTCAGTACTTATCTAGCCTGGGAACCCATCTGAAGATTGTAGGTTTCTGGAAATAATCTTAGTGCATCAAACTTCTGTAGAATCTCAGATAGAGCCCTACGTGTTCTTTAGGCTTAATGGGAATGGTTTTGGTTGGAGTTTGGCAAACTGTGGTAATTAGCACTATCTAGCTGACGCTTACATAAGAGTAGCCTCCAGAATAGCCTGTCGACTCCATTGAACTCTCTTAGCCACTGATACTCTATTTTGTTACATTTCTTTTCCCCCTTTTGGTGAGGAAATCATTGTTGATCCCATGGTGCCAGGGCCAGGCTCATCCCTCGGAATCATGTCACATGTTGCCAGGGAAACTTTCACTCTTCATCGTTATGTCCCACGTAGGGGGGTGGATAATGATTTTCCTTGCAGAGTTGGGTTTAGAGAGAGAAATCATGTCTAAGCAACGAAAGTGGTTTTCTGGGAGTAACTCTTCGGCATAACTGTGCATAGGTTTAGTTTCTCAGCTATAGAAATAAGCTTCACAAGGGCTAGCCTCCAGATCAAGGATCTGGCCTTTTGACTTGGGATGTCCCTGATGTTTGAGACAGTATCAAGGGTTTCCCTGGTGGTAAGACTTAACAGTTCCATATGGAAAAGGGGATATTGTTAAGAGACATGGAAATACAGAACCAATAGGAACTCAGAAATCAACCATCCAACCAACAGAATGAGTACCTTCCAAATGCTATATATATACATGGGCATATGACAGCACTCGAAAATCTCCTTGTCTGGCATTTAAGGCCTTCTATGATTCCACTTCAATTCACCCCTCTTTCAAGACTTATCATCAGTTAAATCCCTCCCCAAAACACCTCATCATCAGGCCTATTCCGAGATTAGGCCTTGACTTTTCTAGTCATCATGCCGTTGTTCCTTCTGTTCCAGCTGCCTGAAATTCTCTTCACTTCACTTTTGCTGAAATCCTATGTACGTATTCCTTTAGGTATACATAAATGACATCTCCTCTGTGAAGCATTTGCAGATCTGCCCAGTCTAAATTAGTGCTTGATTCCACTTTTTTTCCCATGACCCATCGGTTAGGTTTCTATTTTTAAACTCTGTCCATCTCCTATATTGTGTCATTATTGATTGTGTATGTATCTTTCTTCCCCGGTAGATTGTAAGGTCCTGAGACTATTTCTTGCTTAAAACCCCAAGGCTAGTATCTTGCATGCAGCAGATGCTTAATAAGCAATTATTAAATTACACTGAAACACACATTTGATATGTCTTTGCTCACTAGAATTGATCATCTTAATGCCAGGTTTCTTCTCCAAAGCAGGATGTCCTCTCAATTATAGCAAGCAGATGAGTAACTCTTTTGGTTTTAAAGCCCTTCAATAAAAAATCACTCATCCTTTGCTACCAAGTAGAAATTTCTCTGATACTTTCATTCACTGAATGTTAGGATGTATGCTGCAAATACAGTAATTTACAAAATAGGCTCAGTCCCTGCCCTGATGGAACTTTGAGACTGTCTAAAATCCTTCCAGCTCCAATTATTCATCCAATGTAAGTTTATTAAATATCAGTCATGGACCAAACATGATTCTAAGTGCTGAAGATACAGCAGTGGACAAGAAAAAGGAAATCCCTTCCTTCGTAAATCTAACACTCTAATGGGGTATAAATTCAGAAAAGGATGAGAGCTGATAAAAATAAATAAATAAAATGAGGTAATGGGAGGGAGATTGATTTGGTCCTCTAGCTAGGGAGGTCAGGAATGGTCTTTCCAAGTAGATGACAATGGAATTGAACCTGAACGATCGGAAAACACAACCATGAAGATCTAAGGGAAGAGCATTCTAAGTAGAAAAAAAAGAGTAAATGCAAAGATCCTGAGGAAGAAACAACGTGGTATATATAGACCAAGAAAATAGCCTAGTGCGGCTGGAATGTACAGAGAAAGGGGAAAGTTGTATGAAATGAAATGTCAGAAGGCAGATGATTAAAATGTGGAACTTTGTAGGATAGGTTTAGAGGAGTTAAGAGTTTATTCTGATTGAAAGGGGAAGCCATTGGGAGGTTTTAGGCATAGGATTTATATGATCTGATTTATGCCTTTAAAATTTCACCTTTGATACTGGGTAAAGAATAGATTGTTGGGGCATAAGAGTGATAGGCTGAATATCTTCCATTGCTTATTTTGGAGGTAAATCTGACAATATTAGTTTATGAATTGGATGTCAGGGGAGGAGTGGTGAGAAAATTTAAAAAATCAAAAGTTTTTTTCCTGAGTTTTTGCCCTAGATGTGGCATCATTAAATGAATCGCTGAAGAGAGAGAGAGATGAGCAGATTTGGAGGGTGGTTGGTGGAGCGGACGGAGAGGTTTCAGTGTGGACATATTTAGATGAAAAGGTCAAATTGCATTTAAGTAGACATGTTGAGCATAAGGGAGAGGTCAGAGCTTAAGATTTAAATTTCTGACTTTGCTTAAATGTTTTTCTTTTAGACAATTGTGGTTTCGATAAAATTATATTAAGTTCATGGAAGAATTTTAGTCATTCATTGAATGGAAAGATAGTCCCTTCATTTGGCAAATACTTAGGAATCAGTAATCCACATGCTTAGTTGCTAGTTATAAAGTAGTTCTGAGAAAAAGTTGAAAAATAGGAAGTTATAACACCTCTGATTGTAGAATTACTGATTGGTTAGAAGGGAGAATTTGACAGATATAAGTGAAAGCTGAACCTAAGAAATCAAGTCATGCAAAAGAGTATAGAACCAATTTTAAAACTTTTATTATCCACAGTAATAAGGATTATTCTAAGTGAATGGGATTCTTAGCCACTAATTTAAATTTCTCTCAACCACCAACTTCATTTCCACAAACATTTATTGAGTCATTTACATTTGCAGAAGGCACTGGGCTAGACAGTGGGGACACAAAATGAATTTAAAAAGTGATATCCTTTAAGAGTTTCTTTAACTGCTACTAAACAAAAGCTAAAATGAAAGGTTTACTTCTCCAATAAATGAAAGGCTGGGGAGTCAGTATGAAACAGAGAAGCCAAAGACCTGGACCACCCACAGCTTGAATCATTAGCTCTGAGACCACAAATTTCTCCTTAATGAAGGCCAAGGGACATGCTAGACAAGCCCTTGGAAGGAACTATTTGGATCTATGATGAGTAACAAAAGACCTGCAGTCCACCATAGGTAAGTCCACCTACTCACCCGTCTTCTTGACATAGCCAGAAGCTATGTTCAAATATAGCCTTTCAATTCAGAAATCAAAGGGTTGAGGGACAATGCATTTCCAAGGCCACCACAGCGTGGGTAACTGTTTTAGAATGCTGGCCACCAACCTGGGTCATGGACCGTGTCCTGCCAGTCAGGATAGTTGTGAGAGCAGAGGCTGAGGATTGAATTGCAAAGGACCTCCTTCCAGTGGTGTGAGAGGCCAGGCTTTCTGAAGGCTTTGTGCTTATGAAGCCTGGAACCCATGGCGTGAAGTAGCAATCAGAGTACCCACCACTGGTTCTGCAAGCAGAGAGGAGCTCCTACAACCACAGAGAGAGAGAAGCCAGGTCTGAGTCTGTTGAGTCTGTTCTCCCAGCTGTCCCCACCACCCCCAGTCCACATTTTAGTATTCAGTAGGAACTCAGTAAATGTTGCCCTGAATAGAAATAAACCAATTCTAGGCCCTGTACGACCTTAATTGGGTCACTTCACCTCTCTGAACCTCAGCTTTTTTATCTGTAAAGTGGAGATAAGACCGGCTTCATGGTGTGATTTCACCTTTTTCCTTAGCTTTCTTTTATTCAGGTGAACCCAGCCATAAGGAAACACTTTTTTTTTTAACCCCTATAGGTCTCAGTGAGGTTATTTTCATTTCAATTTTTTGAATTTTTAAATGTAAAAAAAGGTTTTTCACCACTGTTTTAAATGGCAGGAAAGGCCTAACTAGACAAAGCTGATAGCTTTTCTAACTCTATTATCCAGTGGCTCTGTTACTTCAAGTGATTCACCACTGCAAACAAAGGGCATATTTGCTTAGCTGGGGTCCAGACAACCCCTGGTTCTAACAGAGCTCTCTCCGGGACTCAGGTTTTCCCCTCCACTTTTCTTTCATTCCCATTGGAAATAGTGGGAGGGCACTAGTTTAGATTGACGGTTCTCAACCCGGAGGGCACAGAATTATCTGGGGAGCTTTAAAGAAAAATTTAAAAAACACTGATGCCTGGGGTCTCCCAGAGTTTCTGACTTAATTGGTCTGAGGTAGGACCAAGGCAGCAGTACATTTTTAAATCTCTCAGGTGACTTTAAAGTACTTTGGAGGGTTGAGACCCACTGGATAAGAGAGTGAGAGTTGACTCACAGCAGCATTCTGTTTATACTCCAGGATGTTATCACCGCCCTATCCTTGACTGTGGATAAAAAGCCCCCTTGCAGCTCTGAGTACAGACCACGATGTGTTCTGAGAGGCACACTGCTGCAGCCGGAGCAGTTCCTTCAACACAAACTCGCGTGCTTTCCAACCCCAGGCCTAATTTAACAGCTCTAGATTGTTTTAACGATTTGGGGTTCTTTGCAATTCCATATACATTTAAGGATCAGATGTTCCATTCTTGCAAATGGAATTTGGGAATTGGAGTTTTGGCCGTTGGCATTTTGATAGGGATTGCACTGAATCTATGGTTGTTTTGTATAACCATCTTAACAAAATCAAGTCTTCCAGTCTGTGAGCATAGGATGACTTTCTATTTCTCTAGGTCGTCTTTAGTTTCTTTCAGCAATGTCTTGTAGTTTTCCATGAACATGTCTTTCCCCTCATTGATTAAATTTATTCCTAGATATTTTATTCCTTTGGATATTGTGGAAAATGAGTGTTTTCTTAACTTTCTTTACGGTTTATTCATTGCTGGTGTATAGAAATACAACTGTCTTTTGTGTATTGATCTTTTATCCAGAAAAGATACTATTCTTAAGAAAAGCAGAGTACTCCCTAAAACTTTTACCTAAAATATTCCCAGCACAGTGTAATCATAGGTTGATATATTAGCTAGAGTTAGATCTGAGTGTGACAGAAAACCCAAATAACAGTGGCTTAAATAAAAAGAAAAGTATTTTGCTCTCACATGATCATAGGCAATCCAGGGCTGATAGGATAACTTCACAATCAGGAAGCCAGACTTCTTCTATCTTTTTGTCTATCACAATCTAAGATGGAAGCTTAAATTTCAGATATTTTGTTCACATTCCATGAACACGCAGAGAAAAGTGAAGGAAAAAGATGCCTCACTTTTTGTGTGGGCCTTTGTGAAATTGCACACAGCCCTTCCATTTATATCCTTTGGCCAGGACTTAGTTACATGGCCATGTCTACCTTCAAAGGAGGTGGCAAATAATAGCCTTTATCCTGAAAAGCTATGTGCCCAGCTAAAATTGTGAGCTCTCCTGCTATTGAAAGAGAAGGGACAAACACTAGGAAACAGCTAACAGTCTGTGCTCCAGGGGGCCTCTCTTTACCCTCATGAAGCTGGATTATAACTATTAAATTACATGCAAACAGTGTGTTTGATTGGAGTCCCGCTGAAAACCAATGACGTGAGGTCATTTTTTTTGCATCCCAAATTTCAGCAGATATGGTTCCCACTGCCCTAAGAAATCACCAATCTCACAAAGAAAGGGTTCTCAGGGTGTTCTTCAGAAAACCAGACCCTAAATCTAATGCCTGGTCAATGTGGTAGAGTGGGTGTTTTACTTGAGAGAGAGAGAAAGGGCTGTCTTTGCAAATTAATTCCTCCAGATTTACACTGATGGCAAGCATTTTTGTCTATTCTGAAAGCTGCGCAGATTATTTTCACAGGACCGTAAATATGTTTAACACCATTATACTAAATTTTTAAGCTGGTTGGTCTTGAGTGGCTGCAAATCGTAGTTCAGGAACAACTTTCTAAGATTTGAATACCCTCAAAATTCCCAGATGTTCTAGTTAAAGGCTTGGGGTGAAGACTGGAGCTTAAAGACGACGCTACAAAGTTCATTTAGAAGAGAGGAAGCAAAGTTCTTTAGGCTAATTCTTGGGCTTTCTCCTTTTTAATTTTTTTTTCCTTTTTTTCACTCTTTACTTAGCCAAGGCTAAGGTAAGAATTGACATTCAAAACAGACTACTTTTCTATGTTGAATTGGCTTCCTCTTCCTTCCTTTCCCAGTGTTCTAGAACCTGTGGAGGGGGCATTCAGAAGCGTGAGATTCTTTGCAAACAACGCATGGCTGATGGCAGCTTCCTGGAGCTCCCTGAGACCTTTTGTTCAGCCCCGAAACTGGTCTCCCAGCAAGACTGCAAGAAAGATGACTGTCCAAGCGAGTGGCTTCTCTCCAGCTGGACAGAGGTATGTGTGCTCCTCAGAAGGAGGAAGGGAAGGAGGCGTGGGGAGAAAAAGAAGACGTCCCCAAACAAGAACAGAACAAAACATCCTCCTAGCACTACGGAACAATGTGTTTGTAGCCATCTGAGCCATGTAAGTGGGCTATCAGGCCTTGCTATGCTGTTTGGGCAAGGACTCGACGCAACACTGGGTTCTTCTCCCTCTATCTCTCACCCCCTTCCTGACCTCCTTGCACCTCCTATTCCCAGATGTTTCTAGTCTTTACTCAGGAAGGGCAAAGACTCTCTAGTTCTCTTCCAGGTTACTGGACAATAAAGAACATGATTTATTAGAAAAAAAAAAAGTCCAAGGAAATCTTGCCTCTTTGCTGTCAGTTTCCTGGCTCTAAAACTTTGACAACTTCCCAGTAAGAGAACTTGATTTCCCCTGTTGCCCTGCATTTTGGGAGGTGATTGTATCAGCATTTACAGTTCCTGAGTTTACTTCATAAATTAGGGATATACCTTCAACTTACTTGTTTTCAGCCCTGACTGCTTCATTGAGCCCCCTTCTACTCCCCCAGCTTCACAGGCCTGCGTAGAGAGGTCCCCTGAAAATTATTACCTCACAAACAGATTTACCAAGAATAGAATCACTGGGCCTGAAGTATGAAGATCTCTGTATTGAAACCAGATTCAAGTTCCTCCCCTTTCTAGTATATAAGCATTTGAATTGGCCTTCCTGCCCCCATTGTGTTCTTTGCATAATATCCAACTCACAGTATGGAGCTGCTGCTGATGGAAATTTATCACAGAGACACTTGCATCCACAGAGGGAAAAGCTGCCATTAAACTTTAAGATGCTAGCTCTTCAAACATAAATTCATAGAACTTTGCCCTGTTAACTATCAACCCATACAAAAATTCATCAGGTGGTGCCTGCTAAGGCTAATGCTAAAGAGAATCAACCCACATTACCACAGGTTTTGTAATTTGTCTGTAAAATCACTCTCTAATGGAATCTCATCCCAAATGTCTCAGACAGAAGGGAATAATTATTTTTTCATATTTTAGAAACACTTTTATTTCAATAGGATAAAGAATTAAAAGTGTGTGGAATGAGCATGTGTATTCAAGTGTGCTTGTGTGGACATACTAGTGACAATTTTTCCATGAGAATGTTGATTTGGGGTATGGCATTATATATGAAGAAAATTTAAAAGTGGTGCAAGAGTGAGCTCTGCCATATTTTCCAAGTGGCTATAGATGAAGATATTCTCTTCCTGGAGTATTGTCAAGACATTGTTTTCCTAAGTCTTTTAGTCTACCTTGAGCAGGATGCTGAGGAAGGGACTTGTGTGCATTATAGTTGTCCTTCCATGTTCCTAGAGTTTGTGGTCTCCAGAGCATAGGGGACACAGAAAATTTGGAAAACGTCCTTTTTGGCCTGCATATTTGAAGGGCTGGGGGAATCCTTGTGAGTAGGGTTGAGGAAAGGATTCTTCTGAGTTGAGGTCACATAGGTCCCAGTAAGAAAAGCAGGCCTTTAGCACAGTGTCATGAGTAGTTGAGTGTTCAGTCTCAAAGATAAGAAAACCTAGTTCAACTCCTGACTCTGCCACTTACTGGCTGTTTAACTTTGGGCTAGTTGCTTAACCTTTCTAGGACTTTATCTGTAAAATGGAAAAAATAATAACACCCACCTATATAGTCATTGGGAGCCGTAAGTTAAATAGTACACGTACTTTGTACATAATAAGCATTAACCCTTACTATTTTTATGATTATCTTCCATTTCCGCTCATTGTCAGGAGAAAAGGAAGAAATAAAAGGAAGTACTTACATTGACTGCAGTGGAGACAACAGTCTAGCTTCTCCCATAGGCTTTGCTAATCTTCCTAGGAGAAAGCAGCCTCATTTTGGAAACTAGGAGTAGTTAGCCCTCATCAAAGGACTGTCATTAGGTACTAAGGTATCTAGGTTGATTAATGGAAATTCCAATCCCTGGGGAGGGGCTGGGAATGGAGGGAAGTAATCACCACACAATGGGTTTAAACTCAAGGAAGTGCTATTCAGAAGTGTTCCTTGGGCATGTTGGCAAAAGCTCCACATTGGCCTGTCATCTCAAGGGCCATTCTCTTGGCCCTCTGGTTAAGATGAGACATGCATTCCACACCCCCCACAAGACTCCCCGAGGAGAAATGAAGTCTTGCATGATCTATGGGTGTTTTTCATTCTCAACTATCTGGGCTCAATCTCATGGTTACTGCACAGAATCCCTCAGAGACAGAATTAAGCCAAAGTCTCTTTCAGAGACTTCAAATAAAATTACTTGCAGATTCTATTCTGAGAGTAAGACCTGCCAAAAGTCCATACTTCTTTTCTTTAAAAGAAGCCCTCCTTTCTGCTGAAATAGTTGGCTATTACATATTTTTAAATCATATTTTTATGAAAGTCATGCCCCTCAAAAATATTTTAAAAATTGAAGTCAGGTTAGTCAATTTCAGAGTTGAAGATGCTTAGAAGATCCTAAAGCTTAGTTGTTGTTTTTAATAAAAAATTAAAGCTATAGAACGCTTATTTTAAATGAAATATTTCTGTGAAGCTAAAAATCTAAAACACTTGAGATCAGAGCTGTTTTGGTTGAAGTGTGGGTAGGGGTCCCACATCTAGTGTTTGAGTCTTCCTGCTACCTGAGAAACTCTGAATTCTGTCCTTGGCATAGTTATGGAACTGGTTTGAAAATCCTGCTTTAGCCCAGCTCCCCTATGTTAGAGATGTGGAATAGAGAAAGGATCGGACTTGACCAAAGTCATAATCATGTCTTCTGACCCAGTCTAATTATTTTTCTTTGTTTTTAGTTTTCTACTTGGCAGCACTGAAATTAACATGCTTTAAAAATGTCAGCCTCTTCAACCCCATCCCACCTGATCCCTGGATTTGGGGTTGTCACTTACAGTAGAAGAAGTGATTGGTGGAATCTGAAATCCACTCTCATCAGAGAGCAGAAACAGTGGGTTTGATCCTCAGCCCCATCTTTTGCATCTTAAATTTCTTTCAGGGTAGTGTGTATCGCAGCACATTGCATAGGATAATGTCATTTCAATGTGTTGCATATAACACTTGAAAATGTAAGGTAATTTTTTGTGTGTGTTTTACTGTAATTTTTCAAATGTACCTGGCATACTGCCATGACCCCAGTTCAGGCCTTTATCATATCAAGCCTAGGCTACTGTGGCAGGCCTCCTTAACCGGTGTCCCCACCTCCCATCCATCTCCTACTCCCATCCCTCCCATACACTGTTGCCAGATTAACCTTCTCGAAACACCTCTTTCGTCATGTCATTCCTCCCTTCAATGGCTCCTTACTGCCTTATGGACCGATTCCAGACCTCCTGTCTGGAAATTAAAGGTCTCTGAATTCTGGCCCCAAACTGCCTCTTGAGCTCCTGACACTCCCAGCTTGGTCCCCCTCTTCAGTCAGACTGGCTTCATTCTGTCTCCAGGCCTGCCTTGGACTTCTGCACTGAGCTACCTCTCTTCTACCCTTGTTCTGGCTATTTCTCTGCCTCCTGTGCTGTCCCTGATTCTCTGTAGCCATCCCAGATTCTTCTCTACACCTGCCCAAACTCTGCCTGTTTTCAAGACTGTGCAGGAAATGCCTAGTGTACCATAAGCATTCAGTAATTTTTAGAGTTCGTTCTATAATACTTCACTTGTCCTTTAGTTTTATGTTTTTAGTAAATTCTTTTATTATTATTTAATTTTTTTTTTTTTTTTACATGGGCAGGCACCGGGAAATGAACCCGGGTCTCCAGCATGGCAGGCAAGAACTCCGCCACTGAGCTACCATTGCCCACCCTATGATTTAATTTTTTTTTTTTTTTTTGCATGGGCAGGCACCAGAAAGTGATTTAATTTTTAAACAGCTTTATTGAGGTATAATTTTCATGCTATAAAATTTAACTTAGCATAATTCTTTCAAGGTTTATCCCTCTTGTAGCATGTATCAAAACTTCATTACTTTTTATGACTGAATGATATTCCATTATGTGGATAGAGTACCACATTTTGCTTCTGTGCTTATCAACTGATGGTCGTTTTGGTTATTTCTACTTTGGGGCTACCATGATCAATGCCGCTGTGGGCATTTGCATGCAAGTCTTTGTGTGGATGCATGACTTTTATTCTCTTCGATAGATACATAAGAGCAGAATCGCTGAATCCTGTGCTAAATGTATGTTTACTATCTTAAGAAACTACTAAATTGTTTTCCAAAGGGACTAGCAATATATGAAAATTTCCCACCAGCAATGTATGAAAATTCCAATCGCTCCACATCCTTGTCAACACTTATTGTTGTCTGTCTTATATACTTATACCACAGAGCTAAGTATAAAGTGTCATCTCTTTGTGATTTTGATTCATATTTCCCTAATATACTATTTAATTTTAATAATGAATTTGTTTTATTCCCCTCGTTTGATTGGCAGCCCCTTGAGATCAGGGCCTAGCTGACACATCTTTTCTCCAAAGTACTTAGCACCTCACCTCAAAGTGCACACGTAACAACTACCTAGTGCATAACATTAAAATATTGTAATTTATTTAGGAAGGGGGGAGAAGAGAATCAGCATCATCATTTCTGTCTGTGCTATCTTAAGTATATTTTCTAATTTCATTCCCAGCTTTGCAAAATAAGTATAACAAGGGGAACTGAAACTTAGAGAGGTACTAAAATCTGACTACAATATGGACACAGCTTCCCACATTGTTATACAATTACTATTTTTTTCTCTCTTAGTCAGTATTGCTTTACCAAGCAACTTTCCTGTATTTTGGTGCATTTGAGAGCCTATACAAAAACCCACTAGCCTCTAGTTCCTTGGACTTACATACGTTTTGTCTTTCTTCCCCCACCAGTGTTCCGCAAGCTGTGGGGAAGGCACGCAAACCCGGAGCGCCATTTGCCGGCAGCTGCTGAAAAACGGGCTCTCAGCTATTGTCAATTCCACCCTGTGCCCGCCCCTGCCTTTCTCTTCCTCGATCAGACCCTGTATGCTGACACCCTGTGCCAGTGAGTACGTCAGAGCTCTGGGGAAGGGGAGGTGGAGCCCAGATAGTAGCAGCCACGGCGTGCAGAGGCCTTTCCTAAACCCACAGTGTCATGGGCTGCAAAGCCCCGTGGAGGGCTGCGCGCTGGAGAGCTCTGCTGGAGACGGAAAAGGAACCTTAATTACAGGTGGCCGGGCTGCGTTCTCTTCTCTGCTGGAAAAACAGTTTGCAGGGGGTAGAACAAAGTTCACTTGCTGGCATACAGAGATCTGGAAGCTGGAGGCAGCATATTACTAATGAAGTCTAATGTTATCCACTCTGGGGTTTTAAACTACTCTAAACAGATTTGTTCTGTTTAATATTAATCCCCAGAGTTCTAACACTTCTGGGCTGTCCTCACCATGTATGTTAGAGCCCTGGAGCTTTACAGGACCAAAAAGGTAAACATTTAACGGGGACATTCTCTTTCCCTTTGTCCTCTGCCTCTTTTTATGATGCTGATTTCTTTTTTTTTTTTTTTTTTTTATAAATCTTTTTAATGAGAGGAACTGCCTTTCCCTGGGGATGCATCTCCATCTAGGACCCTGCTTCTCAGCTTGTCCCATTGCACCTCATTAGTTATCTGATTTTTGACTGTGGCAGCAGTTTGATGGTCCACAGCTGGTAGGCAGTTCCTCTCTTAAAACATAAAGTGGTCAAGGCCTGCCCTGGCTAAAATAAACTCTGGGGAGCTTTCTTTTTCCCTCTTTTTCTCTCTTCTCTTCGCCTTTTCCTTTTCCCTCTCTTTTGTTCCTGCTTCTGTTTTTCTGTTCTCCCCCTCTTGTCCATCTGTCTGACTCACCTGTCGTTCTCTCCCTTTCCTCCCAGGGCCTGGGCGGCTGTCCACAAAGCACAGTCCTCACATCGCGGCTGTCAGGAAGGTTTACATCCAGACGCGCTGGCAGAGGAAGCTGCACTTTGTGGTGGGGGGATTCGCGTACCTGCTTCCCAAGACCTCGGTGCTGCTCCGGTGTCCCACGCGGAGGTTCCGCAAGCCCCTCATCACCTGGGAAAAGGACGGCCAGCACCTCATCAGTTCCCCTCATGTCACGGTGGCCCCTTTCGGCTACCTGAAGATCCATCGCCTCAAGCCCTCGGACGCAGGCGTCTACTCCTGTTCTGCAGGCCCCATCCGGGAACAGTTTGTGATTAAGCTTATTGGGGGCAACCAGAAGCTCAGGCCCTCGAGCCTGCGCAGTGAGGAAGAGGCGGTGACGGTCCGGAAAGTCAGCCCAAACGAGGCCCTGCAGGCCCACAAGCACCAGAACGGAATCTTCTCCAACGGCAGCAAGGCCGAGAAGCGGGGGCTGGCGGCTGACCCCGGCAGCCGCTATGATGACATTGTCTCTCGGCTGCTGGAGCAGGGCGCCTGGCCTGGAGAGCTCATCACGTCCTGGGAGGTCCAGGACTCCACCGAAAGGAACACGTCCTCCGAGGAGGATCAGAACGCAGAGCAGGCCCTTCTGCACCTCCCCTTCGCCATGGTGACCGAGCAAAAGCGCCTGGACGACATCCTCAGGAACCTCTCCCAGCAGCCCGAGGAGCTCCGCGACGTCTACACCAAGCACCTGGTGGCCCAGCTGGCCCAGGAAATCTACCGCAGCCACCTCGAGCCCGAAGATGTCCTCCTCAAGCCCTCTGAGCGGAGGAATCCCCCTGTGGCTATCTCTCCTCGCAAACACGTGTCTGGCTTCAGCAGTTCCCTCCGAACCTCGTCCTCTGCGGAGGCTGGAGGCGGCTCCAACCGGCCGCCCCGCAAGCCTGCCATCCTGCGCAAGATCTCGGCGGCCCAGCAGCTCTCAGCCTCTGAAGTGGTCACCCACCTCGGACAGACCGTGGCCCTGGCCAGCGGGACACTGAGTGTGCTTCTGCACTGTGAGGCCATAGGCAACCCACGGCCTGCCATCAGCTGGGTCAGGAATGGAGAAGAGGTTCAGTTCAGTGACAGGTGAGCCTTGTAGGTACCTGATACAGGAAGGGGCAGGTGGAAGGGGAGGAGGCATATGGGCCACATTTTGTCCAAATCGCTCTATCCATACCTCCCTCAGGTTGCTTCCACATAGAGGATTAAGAGCACACCCTAGGGTTCAGGCTCTGTCTCAGCACTGATGAACTGTCAGAGTAAAGGCAAGTCCTCTAATTTCTCTAAACTGTATGCTTTCATCTTTATGAGGTGATAGCAGCACTACCTACCCACTCCCATAATCACAGGATCCCAAAGATTAATGAGATACTCTCTATGTAGCTTTGAACTTTGGACAGAAAGATACCATTCTGGGCCAAGGCCTTATTATGGTTACCATTTTGTGAGACAAACTCTGGAAAGCTTCAACAACAGGGCATTGTCTCCATGTGTGTGGTCTATCAATGCTGGGGAAAGAGCACAGCCAGCACACACCGCTCCCCATGGGTCAGCCCAACCTCTGTCTGGGCTGGACGAGGCTATTTGTCCCAGGAAGCTTTTACTCCTGGTCAGACCTGTGATTGATGTGTCATTATGGGGATAACACCATGTATAACTTACTGGTTTCCTTCAGCCATAGCTGTTCATAATGTAAAATCAGTAATGGTAGCAGAAGTAATAGCATTATTTTTTTCACTATACTATGCTTTCTACATAAATTTTCTCTTTTAGTCTCTAGAGTGGCCCTAGCAATGACATTGACAACTGGCATTAATTGAGCAGTGACTATTTTTGCCAGCCCAGTGTAAACGCTTTATGTCCATTATCTCACTGAAGCTCGACAATAGCCTAGAGAAATAGGTAACAGTTTTATCCACACTTTACAGAAAAGTAAACAGATGACGTTAAGGAACTTGCTAATGATTATATCTAGTAAGTGACAAAGCTGAGATATTTGACAAAAATGAGATAGGCAGTCACGCAAAGAATCATAAACTACTGTCTGGAGGAGACCCTTAAATGTTGTTCAGGGGCAGGCAGCAGTGGCTCAGTGGTAGAGTTCTCGCCTGCCATGCTGGAGACCCAGGTTTGAGTCCCAGTGCCTGCCCATGTTAAAAAAAAAAAATGTTGTTCAGTCCAAATTCCTTATTTTGACTTACTTTCTTTGAAACCAAGTATAATGCTTTTTGCATTAAATCTGTCTAAATTATGTTATTCAACTAAATCTCTTCTCTAGCTTCCTACCTTTGGTAAAGGAAAGAAAAAAGCCAACATTTGCTATATCAGTCACTATCTCAGGTTTACTTCTATGTAACTAGATTTGTCATTCTGACAGTCCATCCTTTTGACATTTGCCCCCATTTTTACCTAGAAGCTGAGGTTCAGCTGCCCATCCAAGATTGCACTTTAGAAAGAGCTGGACAGAGGATTCAATATCGAGTTTACCTGATTTCAAAAAATCAGTTGTGGCTACTCTTGGGAGACTTGGTGAACAGGCAGGTCTCTGTCCACCCTGCCCACAACTTTTGTCCCGTTGGAAATGTCAGTAATATTGCCTCTCAGCCTTGGGACTTATAGACCAAAGAGCTTCAGTAATAATACTAAGTAATATATTTTTGTGCTAGTACTTTAAAAGGATTATTATCTTGTTGAACCTTTCCAAAAACCCTATGGGGTAGATATTGTTGTTAGCAGATCATAGGTAAGAAGGCTGAGGCACGGACGTCAAGGCAGCATAGAGATGCTGGAGACAGGGCTTACAGTCAGGCAGCGTGCCTCGAGAACTTGTGCGCTTAACCTCTCCTCTTGTTTGCCCCTTGGTCCTCTCCAGCCCATGTTTTCCTTGATCAGCTTAATTGCCCTAATCCTTATAGTTCTCTCCAAATCTTTGTGAAGGGGTTGCAATAAATCCCCTTGAGACTACTGGTTCACTGAAAGGCAAATCCAGTGTCAGACCCCAGGACAGTGAGTGCTGGCTGAGAATGTTGCCCTACTCACTTGTGTCAGTTCAACTGCCCTGCCTCTTGTACCCACATCACCCACCGTCTCCTCCACCAGCTAGTGAGTTTCTCAGGTTTTATTCATATCCCTTGAGCCCATTGCCCAGGATCGATACTATTGGGATTGAAGGGAATAGCATTCACTGTGTGAGGAAAAAACATGGGAATTAACATTTCTTGACTTAGTTCATACACTGTGCCATAATACTTAGAACTTTTGCCACCATCGAGATTTTTTTCTGTGTCTAGATTTGACACGGCTTTTCAATGCAAGTTATTGGCCTGCAGTAGGGAAAAATAAAATTAATATATAATAGCCATATATTGATGTTCACCACAACAGGGAACATACAAACTCTTAACTTATTTTAGAAGTGAGGAAATCAAGACTCTCAGTAAGTAGTTCAGGAGCTTGACCTGTGTTAAATAGCTAGTAAAAGGCAACTTCAAGAAAGTGGGTTCAAACCCAGCTCTGCCCACCTCAAGCCCATATTGTTTTGAGTGAGTGAGTTCCTGCTATGTGCATCTCCTATACTTAACTAGGACTTCCAAATTGCCTCAAGACCTTTGCCGTTTTCCACCAGCTAATTGTGGGATCCTTTCCTTTAAATAGTACCTTGTTCCTCCTAAAAAAAACTGTAGAACAAGACAGAGTGATGGAAAACATAGAGCAGTCATCAGGATTCTGCTCTGCCTGGGGCGCTGCAGGAAGAACATGTAGGCTAAGCTTTAGATCCAACAGTTTCCTTGAGTGCTACAGATTTTGGAGATGTCCAAAGATCATGCCCGATCCAAGTAACCTGGTGATGAAAGGAACGATGTGGAAGAGGCTAGACTAGGATTGAGGGATCCAGGCTGACCTTGCCAAGGCCTTCATACTTCCCATGGTCTCAGTGTCTTCATTTCAAAAGTCAGGAGGTTGTACCGGATCATCTCTGAGGTCCATTCAGTCTCCTTCCCATTTACAGACGGCTACAGAATGTTGAAACTCACATGTTAAGGGGAAATGAGTACCATAACTTAAAAAGCTGTGCACTTCATACGACAGGGATTCAGCGATCACATGAATTTGCAAAATGCTCACTTGAAGCTAATAAGTACATGTATTTACTGCTGGGATCTGACTTTTTTAATATGGCACTTGATTTTTTATTTTTTCTTATAAAAGGTTTATAAAACAATTCATAAAATACCTAAATCCATAAAGTAAAAATGCGTCTCCCTCATCCTCCCAATCCTGTTCCCCAGCAGTTACCACTCTTTAATTTGGTGTATATCCTTTTAGGATTTTTATATGTTTTATTGTATTGCATATAAAACCTATATACACAGATAGGATTACTTTTTTAAAGTGAAATATTAGTCATGTTCAGAAATTTGACTTGGTTTTTACTTAACAACATGTCTAGGATACATTTTCATAGCAGTACGTTATGTATCACCTTTTTTAACAGCTAGTTATTGTTCCTGAATACATTTAACTGTCCCCCAATTGAAAATTATTTTGACTTTTAATCTTTTTTTTTTTTTAACTCCTTTCAACTTGCCAATTTGTGTTGCGACTTTCCAAATGGGCACTATAGTTTGCAGTGTTTTCTAAGTGCTTCTTTTAAAATCACTCAACAATTACATGGTTTAGTAATCTCAGAGATACCAATAATCCTTGAAATACCATTCAGGAAATACTACCTTAGCATTTTAACTTCCACCTTAATGGACATTAAGGATCTAGCCTCAATGGCTTCCAGATGGAGAAGATTCACTGGAATGTTGCTAGATAAAGAGTCATGGCAACCAGATTTTCAATCTGCTTGGTCTGTGACAGTTGTGGGCAAGTCCTGGCTGTTCAGTCACCTTGGACATGGGTGGAGTGGGACTGGGGGTTAGCATTAACAGGAAAGGTGCCTAAGAGGCATGGGCAAACAGGTTTTGTCACCATCAAGATTTTTTTCTATATCTAGCTTTGACAAAGCTTTTCGATGCAAGTTATTGGCCTGCAGTAGGGAAAAATAAAAGATTTTCATTTGTGATCTTGGGCATCATAAATTTCCATTTTACTTGGCTGGCCTGTAAGAAATATGATGGGAGCTTAGTTTTCTATAAAATTTTTCAGATACTGTTTGAGAAAAGAAAGTAGTGTACCTTTGCAGAGTACACAGGAGGCACAGAGCTGCCATTGGGACTGCTTTGCTGTGGGCTGTTGGTGACTTCTTTTGTGCTGAATTTCATTGCTGGTCATCATTACTGTGTCTGATAGCGGTTCAGAAATGTTTATTTTCAAATGGATTTAACCAGAAATATGCTGAAAATGCCCAGTGTTATAGTTCACTTGGTCTGTTTTGCTTAATACCCAAATCCATCTTTCTGAAAGAGTCTGTAAGATTCAGCTGCCTGTTGGTCTGTAGGACATTGCATTTATTAAAGTACATTCTAAATACCCTACATCCTGCAAGATTCTGGTCAAAATAGGAAGAAAATTACTTGGGGAAGTCTATTACTTCTTTGGCTTTAAAATATGTCAAAGCTGGATGTGAAAACTCAATTTTAGGAAAGGATGATAATTCATAAACTACTGAGCTCAACAGATAGGTAGAAAGATAGGAAAGAAGGAAGGAGAAAGAGAGGGCGGGAGGGAGGGAGGGAGGAATTTACTAGTAGATATGAATTGACATTTGTTTTAGTTTCCTAGGCTGCTCAAGCAAATACCATGAAATGGGTTGGATTAAACAATGGGAATTTATTTGGTCGTGGTGGTTTGAGGCTGGGAAAAAGTTCAAATCAAGGTACCGTCAAGGTGATGTTTTCTTCCCAACAAATGCTCACTGCTGGTGATCTTTGGTCCTTAGCTTGTTAGATGACAAAGCACATGGCAGCGTCTCCTGGTCTCTCCTTTCTCTTTCAGGTTTTACTGATGTTCAACTTCTTGCTTCTTTTGACTTTCTCTCTCTGCCTGAATTTCATTCTGCTTATAAAGGACTCTGGTTATAGGATTAGGACCACCCTGATTGAGGTGAGCCATGCCTTAATTGAAGTGACTCATCAAGAAGTTCTTAACAATGGGCTCACTCCCATAGGAGTAGATTAAGTTTAAGGACATGTTTTTCTGGACACATACACATTCAAATCACCACAAATATGATTCTGAGAAGCACATTTCTCAAGCAGTTTACAAGGTGTCCCTTTGTGTATGATAAACTGGTTTATCATAATCTCTTATATTCGACAGACATTCCCATGCATGCTCTGAGCCAGACTGTATGTTACACACTAGGGATGGAAGAGAAAGTGCTAAAAGAGGGTTATGCATATTTATTTTTTCTGTAAGTTTGCTAATCTTTCTGCAATATGCCAGGCACATCTCTAAGTGTTGGGGATATAGTGGTAAATGAAATGGAAGTCTGTGTTCTCTTGGAGTTTACATGGGTATAGATTTCTACTCAAATGGCACTCATCAGAGAGGCCATCCTTAATAACTCCATCTAAAAAAGTACCCCATATCATTTTATTATCTGTTTAACCCTCCTAGTTTATTCATCTAATTTTATCATCATCTGATATATATTATATATTTACCCTCTCATGAGGGTAGCAGCTTTGTCCATTTTCTTTACTGCCGTATCCCCGGTACTTAGAACAGTACCTGGCACCAAACAGGTCCTAAGTAAATGATGAATGAATTAATGAATGGAGTGAGACAATGAACACAGAAATAGAACAAAGAACAAGAGAAATGTCAGATGATAAGTGTTGCCAGAAAGTCAAAGCAGAAGGGCGTGATAGAGAATGATGTGGTGACCACTTCGGATGGGCTCTCGGACAAAGTTCTAGCTGTGCCGAGAACAAGAAGGCAGGAAGACGGGCGTCCTGGGCAAGGGAAGAAGTCATATAAAAAGTCGGAAGTGAAAATGGTTTTGTTACACTGAAGGAAACCAAAAGAAGTAGTTATGGCATGGTAGGCAAGGGGTGGAGGTGGTCATGAGGGTAACCAGAGACCAAGGGAAGGAGTTTAGATTTTGGTCTAACACGGGAAGCTTTGGGAGGATAGTTGGCAGAAAAGTGACGTCATGTAATTTTCCACTTTTAAAGACGCACACTGACTCCTTTGGTGGCGAATGGATTGTTGAGGGGTGTGCGTGAAAGCTGGGGGCCTAGGAAGGAGTCCAGTACAGCAGTCCAGTGAAGGGGGTCAGGTGAGCCCTTAGAACCACAGTCACTTTAACTCCACAGCTATTCGCTGGTTACCTACTGTGCATTCAATGCAGGGATAAGCACGGGACAGTAGGACCATAAATAAGGCAAGATCTCTGCTCTACAGAAACTAAAAAATAGTAACATGCTTGTGTAGGATAAAATAATTAGGCCCCAAATGTGTTTTAAACTCCATCCAGCAATATACTTCTCTTTAAACTTACTTCTGACCTTCTTTTTAAACTTACCTCTGACCTACTTTGCTTTCATAGTGATAACATGTATAAAAAAAATTCCCCATTTTAACCATTTTCATGTGTACAACTCAGTGATATTAATTATATTCACAATATTGTGCTACCATCACCACCATCCATTACTGAAAATTTTTTCATCACCCCAAAATTAAACATTACCACAAAGCCCCATCCCCAGTCCCTGGTAACGTGTACTGTACTTTCTGTCTCTACAGATATGCTTATCCTAGGTATTTCATATAATATAAATCATGTAGTGTTTACCATTTTGTGTCTGGCTTATTTCACTCAACATGATGTGATGTCTTTAATGTTCATCCATGTTGTCACATGTATCAGAACTTCATTCCTTTTTACAGCTGAATGGTATTGGACACTCGTGTTGCTTCCACCTTTTAGCTAATATGAATAATACTGCTATGAACATTAGTATATAAATATTTGTTTGAGTCTCTGTGTTCAATTCTTTTGGTATATATATGACCTAGAAGTAGAATTGCCAGATCATATCGTCATTCTGTGTTTAACTTGTTTTCCACCAGAAAAACTTTTTATTTTCCACAGTGGGTATGCCATTTTGCATTCCCACACATGTATGAGGATTCCTATTTCTCTGTGTCCTTGCCAACATATGTCATTTTCCATTTTTTTAATAGCCATTTTAATAGATGTGTAGTATCTCATTGAGTTAGAGCATCTTTTCATGCATTGTAACCATTTATATATTCTTCAAGCCCTTTGCCCAGTTTTTAATTGGATTATTTGTCTTTTTGTTGCTGAGTTATAGGTGTTCTTTATACATTCTGGATATAAACTCTTCAAATATATGATTTCCAAATATTTTCTGCCAATTCTCTAGGTTGTCTTTTCATCTTCTTGATAATGTTCTTTGATGTACAGGTTTTAAATTTTGATTAAGTCCAATTTATCTGTTTCTTCTTTTGTTGCTCATGATTTTAGCACAAAGTCTAATAATCCATTGCCTAATATAAGGCTGTAGAGATATTTCACTGTGCCTTCTTCTAAGGGTTTTATAATTTTAGCTCTTATATTTAGGTCACACCCATTTTGAGCTCATTTTTGTATATCATGTGTGGAGTGGTCCAATTTCATTATTTTGCATAGGGATATTCAGTTTTTCCAGCACCATTTATTAAAAAGGCTATTCCCCATTGATTGGACTTCACCATGAATGTGAGCATTTATTTCTGAACTCTCATTTCTATTTCATTGGTCTATATGTTTGTCTCTATACTGGTACCATACTCTTTTTTTTTTTAATGCAATTTTATTGAGATATATTCACACACCATATAATGCATCCAAAGTATACAATCAGTGGCTCACAGAATCCATCATATAGTTGTGCATTCATCACCACAATCAATTTTAGACCATTTTCATTACTCCAAAAAAAAGAAATAAAAATTAAAAAAGAAAACTCAAAATATCCCATACCCCTTATCTCCCTATTATTATTTTTTGTCTTTATTTTATTATTCATCTACTCATACACTGGATAAAGGGAGTGTCCTTCCTAAGAGTTTTACAATCACATGGTCACATGATAAAAGCCATGCAGTTATACAGTCATTATCAAAGATCAATGCCACTGGATTACAATTCAACAATTTCAAGTATTTCCTTCTAACTATTCTCATACACTAGAAACTAAAAAAGAAATATCTTTATAATGAGTCAGTAGTCATAATAATATGTTAAATCCTAGTTTCTCAGTTACATATCCTCCCTCCCATTTATCATTCTCTCAATCTTCAGGGATATCTGGGCAATGCCCATTTTTACTTCTTCATGCTGGAAAGAGATACTGACTTCATGGGCTAGAGGAATGAAACTGGTGGATGTTCTTAGAGAGACTGGGTTCCATACTCTGTTGATTACTGTAGCTTTGTAGTAAGTTTTGAAATTAGTATGTACTTCTAAACTTTTAAGTGGCTAGAAGAGAGATTCAGTGTGCATATTAATCACTAAGAACTTGCTAGAAATGTAGATGTCCATATCCTATCCTACTCTCAGAAATTCTTGCCTTGGTAGGGTCCTGTAATTTTCGTTTAACAGGCACCAGGGGTGCTTGAGGTTCAAGAACCATCTTTAAGAAGCACTGAAAGAGAAAAGAGAAGAAAAAGGTGAATCTATGATAGAATTCTATTAAAGGATTTGGTGGACAGTTAGAGCTCCATGCTAAAATGATGCTTAGGTATTGTGGGTATCAGTTTCCCAAGAATTCTCCTAACCTCGTACCTTCCCTCCCAGACTCCCACCAACTCACATATTTATACATGGGTTACCCTTAGTTCATACTTCTTGGATGACTTTATAGAGACCAGATTGTGAAAATGAAAGTGCTTATACATGAAGGAAGCCGACATGGCAAAAGTTAACAGACTCCAAATCTGCTGCCAGTTTTCTAGAAAAATTTATGGACTGGCTAGGGTTTAAAGTAACTAAATCTAGTGACCAGGTTTAACCTGAGAACAAAGAATCAGAACTGGACTTTTAAGTATAGCCATCAAGGGTGTTTAGTAAATTTTTTCAAAGGGCTGTGCCCTCCTTGATTAGAAAACATGAGCCCTCTGCCTCGTTTACACTCTGTTTCCATTGCTGAATTCATTTAGATATTGTGGATCTGCAATTGATGGTTTCACCATGTTGCTACCCTACAGAGTCCATCAAGAGAGACATGTTATAGCCCCACTTCATGGGCTCGGTACATTAATGGTACCTGAGTGATTTGAAAACATTCATATTACAGCTCTAGGGTAGCCAATTTATATCTCAGAATATTGTGCATCTAGAAGGCTATTAGAAGTGCCTTCCAATGATATCAGTTATGAATGTTTAAAAGCTCAACTTGGTATTTCCACTCAGTTTATTATGAAATTGGCTTCTATTTGTCCATCTCATATTCTAAGGCTGCATGCAGCACAGATATCTCTTGGAAAGCTTCCCATTCCCCCACAGAAAAAAAATTGTTTCTTGTTTGTTCAAATAAAGAAACTTGTCTCTCAAAACATCCCTTATCTAATTAGCTTAAGATTATTTAATATATCTTATTAAAGGTACTCCCTTGCTACTTTAAAAAACCATACTTTTTTGGTTTTCTTCCTACATCTGTGCTTATTCTTTCTCAGTCTTCTTCCTGGACTTCTCATTTTCTACCCACCCCATAACTCTTCTCTTACAATGTCCCTCTTTTTACCCTAATGATTACCTGGCCCCAGTACTCCTCTGTATACTAATGATTCTCATATATCTAGCACCAGATCAAATCTCCCCTCTGACTCATGTAAACAACTGGCTAATGACTTTCCCTTCTCAGGTGGCCCACAAATAGGCCAACACGATCTATCTAAAACTAAACTCCTGAATCCTGTATCAGTGAAGAGCTACCTTCTATCCAGTTTCCCCAAGACAAAACCTTTTCTCCTTTCCTCCTTAGTCTCTAAATCTAAACTGATCTAGCTCCTCAGTGGTTCTTCAATCCCCTCGTTTTCTCTCTTCCACAGCTTCACCTTTTATTTTTTTTAATTGTTGTTGGTTCTAGATTATCACAATAGCCTCCTGAGTCTACATTTGCCTTCTCTAGACCAGGAATTGGCATATTACAACCAACTTCTTTTTTTTTTGCATGGACAGGCACCAGGAATTGAACCCTGGTCTCTGGCATGGCACGTAAGAATTCTACATGCTGAGCCACCGTCGCACCGCCCACAACCAACTCTTACCCTGAGCCAAGAATAGCTTTTATAGTTTTCAAAGAGTTGTTAAAACAAACAAACAAACAAATAGTAGAATATAAAACAGAGACCTCAGGTGGCCCTCAAGGCCTAACATGTTTAGGCCTATTTATCCCTTTATAGAAAAAATTTACTAGTCCCTGCTCTAAACCATTCACCATGCTATACCCAGTGCATCTTTCTAGCAAAACTGTTCATGCTGCCCCCATGCTTAAAGTTCATTTAGTGGCTTGCCATTACTTGAGGATAAGATCCAAAGTCTTTAGCGTGTTATACAGAGCTTTTATCATCTGACTCCTGCCAATCTCTTTAGATTCATCTCTTACTATAACTCCCTTCACCCGGCTGAGCTTTGCCCTTTGGCAATACCCAGCTACTTGCTGTTTACGTAGTTGCCTGAGACCTTTCTCTGGCTAATTCCTGTCCCCCAAAGCTGGGTCAAATGATCTTCCTCTGTGACCTCCGTAACTCCATATGTAATAATATATCTCAGCCCTTATCACCGTGTTTTAGAATTAGCTATTTGTTTTTCTAAATTATTTTTGGAATTATGTTAAATCTTCCTTAAAGGCAGAAGAATGTGTCTTGTCTTATTTTCTCTGCAATTTAAAGAACATAAAAGACAATCCGCAAATGATAAACTATGAATGAATGAACTAATGAATAAATAGATGCTTACCAGTAATTAGGAGAGTGTTTTCTTAATTGCTGGAGGCTATAGCCGGCATAGTTTAGCATAATCTGGAGTTCTAGTCTCTAATATACAACTGCAGCCATGTTCCAGAGTGATAGCTGCTTCCAATTAAACACTTCTGCCTTGACTATGTGTTCTTCACTAGAGAAGTTTCAAGAAACCTGAAGTTCTGTAGCACACAACTGCACAATTTGAAAAGCAATGCTGTAGGCTGAATAGGTACAATATAACATCCTATCTCCCATCATTTCCAGGCCGATGGAGAAATCATCATTTTCATAATAACAATAGCTAACATTTATTGAGCACTTACTGTGAACTAGGCACTGGTCCAAGTGTGTTACACATGTTCACTTGTCCTTACCATAGCCCTTTGAGGTTATTATCCCAATTTTACAGAAGTTGAAATTGAAATGCAATTTTAGGCTAACTGGTTAGGGTCTCACACTTGACAAATGATGGAGCTTGGATTCAAACCAAGGCAGTTTGGCTTTACAGACTATTTCTTTTTATTGACTTTAACCGTAGTTGAATGCATGAACTTGCCATTATTTTAAAAAGAAGCCAGTTGGGTCAGCTAAGCCCAGCATAAATTAACAATCAGTATTCCAGCCAGCTGGCTTCTAATTTATGAAGCTTTTGTTTTCATTTTGGCACATCTGCTTTAGAGAGAGCCTTTTCTCTTATTGGTAGCTCTGTCTTTGCATATGTATACCCAGCTATAAATATGCACAATGCTAGTCACATTCTAGACACTCAGTAAACACTGTAATTGCTACATATGTGTTTGTGTCTTTGTGTATATTTACAGTGTTGATGGCCTATGTGTTTCTAGACCGCAAATAAGATGAAGCTAAACTATTCCTTACTTTTGCAGTTACTAGGTATAAACACTGAAAATGCATTGGGCCCTCCTATTCGTCACCATTTTTTGCAATTCTAGCAGAAACTAGCTCCAATTCACATTTGGATAGGATGCAACATATACCACACCCATAGCTGAAATCTGGCAAATAACACTTCCCCCTATCTAATACCAGGAGGCTCATATAATATGGACAAATATATATTCAGTATTTATATTCAGAATTCCTACATCTGTACCCAATACCAGAAACAATACCTGTAAGCACATAGCTGACTTTCTTACAGAAAATAAAAGCCAGATTGCCCAAAATTGGCACTCAAATTGGATTACCAAATTGAGTCAGACATTTGGATGTAGAATTATCTTTTCCTCCAAGAAAGAGTGAAATACTGCAGATAGCACCTCATTGGCCTCAGGGAAGTCTTTACTGGCTATTTAACACTATCTGCCCAAGAGCCAGCTGATGGTTACACACTACCCCAGAGCTCAGCTGATATAAGACATTTAAACAAGACTGTCCTAAAGGTTAAGGGATTTTTTTCAAAAGGCAGGTGGACCCAAAGGATAATATAAAGCTAAGATACTTTCAGTGAAGAAAATACAGATCCCTTCTTAGGCGTGGGGGATGGCTCATGGGCAATATCGCACCTGTAAGGAATCCTAGGGAAAGGGCAGATGTCAAGGACTTTCTGCCTTTAATCCCTAAACCTGTTCCTGTTTTCCTTCTGTCTGCATCTGGGTGCGTCACTTCCCTCTCCCCACTCCTTTCATCTGGAGGAGCAATCTGATGGTCAGCACAGATGGCAGCCCGTGGTGGTGAAGGACAGCAAGCCTGGGTCAGGGCAGTTTAGGCTCACATCCCAGTTCTACAACGTTGTTTCTGCATGAGTATTCTTTAATCTCTCTGAACATTGGATTACTCACTGTTATGTTAAAGTGGTCATACCTGCCCTGCAGAATAGTGAGGAGGTAAAGAATAGCAATAAGGGTGGCTGCTGTGGCTCAGCAGGCAGAGCTCCGACCTGCCATGCTGGAGGTCTGGAGTTCGATCCCTGGTGCCTCCTGCCCATATGCAAATTAAAAAAAAAAAAAGAATAGCAATAATACCTAGAAAGTGCCTGGCCCTCAATGGATACTCATTTGTCAGTAGCTCTTACTCTTGTCATTTAGACATGGGACCACTGTATCTCACCATTGTTCAGGACATCACAAAATAAGGAGTTATACTCTTATTTTGATTGAGGAACACCTGGGCAGTTGTTAAAAGAGTTGATGTAGAAAGTTATCTAGGAAAACTGTGATTGGGAATGATCAGCCTAAATGCAGGCAGCAGGAGATGTTGCTTGTATTCCACCAACATTCTTTGCTATGATTTCTGGTCTGGAAGGAGAGAGATATCTGTAGACTCTAAATGCTTATATTTCCCAGAAAGCTTTGGACAACGTTCCAGAATGGTGTTGAATAGAAGATGAATTAAGAAATATTTGGAAGGCGTTAGCTTGGGCAACACAGAGTATCTACAGATGGAAAGTTCTCAGAATGGAAGAGAGAATCAGATAGGAAATGCCTCCAGGGTCAATATCAGAACTGCAATTGTGAATAATGGTATATGTAAAAGTCATAAGCTCATGAAACACAGTTTCCAGGTTTGCAGATAATATAAAAACTGGAGGCAGGATAGATAGAGAAAAAAAAAAAAAGAACTAATTTCAATTTGGTTTGGCTTGTTTCCTTTATAGAACTAAAGGAAATGGAGATGACAAATGTTTTTCCCAGTTGAAAAGTGTAAGACTTACTCGACAGAGAAAAGGAACTAACCCAGTAAATACATAAGCCTCAGCAAAATAAGTATCAGGAGTCAAGGCAAAGGTCTGAGAAATGACTGGAATGAATCAGGCAGGCAGAGAGCATTGAAGGCCACCAGCAATCAGTGAAAACCAGGCAGCACAAGTGAGGCCTGAAATCAGGTACTGTCTGTTCCCTGAAAGACTTTTGGTGTCTCAAAAATAATAAATTAACCAGTAGTTAATTTATTCTTCCTAGAAAAGTGGTCCTAGCAAATGGCAGAGTTCCTGAAAAGGGGTTAACTTTTTGGTATAAATGAGGCAATGAAACGCACCAAAAGTAGAAATTTTTCCGTGTTCTAGGTTAGGGGTCAGCAAAGGTTTTCTATGGAGAGCCAGATGGTATTTTAGGCTTTGCGGGCCCTATGGTCCCTGTTTCAACTGCTCAACTCTGCCTTTGTAGCCTGAAAACAGCCATAGACAAGGCTTAAATAGGCCTGGCTGTGTTCCAATAAAACTTTATTTACCAAAACAGGTGGCAGCCGACTGGAGTTTGACCCCTGTTCTAGGGAACTCGGGGATCCTGACCAGCATGTCATGCAGAGGCTTGTTGTTTGAGACGAATTATGCACCAAGCAGATACAGCTACACATAGTAGCAAATTTGAGACTCCATGGATTTCTGAAGAGGAAGGGGGCTGAAGGGGAACGGGGCTGAACGATTTGGCAAAAACTATCAGGATAGGGTTAATAATGTGTGGTCAGGTGGCCTTTTCCCACACCAAAAATATTTTCTATACTTCCATTGGAACAATGGTGAAGCTTTAGGTATTAAATACCTTTCAATTGGCAATTACATTAAAAGCATCAAAGGTTAAAAAATAGTGAAACTCTTCATGAATCTCAAATCTGTTCCCCCAAGTATCTGTACAAAACAAAGCTCTCCCATGCAAGCCTCTGTGCTATTAATATTTGGTTTCAGAAAAAAAATCGTACTCATGGAGGAGGTCTTCTTGCAATATTTTTCCTCCAGCTTTAATTTATTTAAAATCCAGAATATTCATGTTAGTTCATTCCCCTAAGTAGCTGCACACCTTGGCACAAACTAACCCCCACCGAAAATGAGACCAAACCACGTGCCTTCCCACCAGGCTCCAGTGGATGCCTGGATGTGGTCAGTTTAAAAAAAGAAAAAAGGCCATTACACTCCTGACTCCTCCATGCCCTAGCTGAGCATGTCACCTCACTTCTCTGAGCTTTTGCCGCCTCTTTAAAATGGGGTAATAATATCAATCTATTAGCATGGCTGTGAGAAAAGTATACACTTCTCTAATAAATATTGGTTCCCACTGTCCCTTTGTGGTGGCTTTGATTATCCTTATCTAAGGAGTCCTTAAGCAGGAAAGAAATTCAGCATAAAGAAAAGACTTCAACATCTCTTCCTTATAAGCAGGAGGTTTGGATTGATGTTCTTTGCGTGGCCTGCTTTAGCTTTGCTTATTTGGTCCTAAGCCCACTCTTTTCCAACTCTCATTCTTTTGCTTTTGTTATTTATATAATTTTATGCAGTTGCAGGACTCTGGGTATTTTTTTAATGTTCTAAGATTTCATATTTGGTTAATAGTGTTAAAGCCAGTTATGGAAATAACTGGTTGTCCTTATTCAGAGATTCCTGAATCAAGAGTGGAATTGAAACAGTTGCCAAACCAATTTGCCATTTGGCCTCAGTTCTCTGTTTCTCTTTTCCATTCCTAATGCTACCACCAAAGTGAAAGGAATGCTGCTCACTCCCTCGTCTCTCACAGAGCAAACTTCTGGCTCTCTTCTCATAACCCTGATCTATTTTTTCCTTGAAAGCCCTGCATTCCTGTTATTTACCCATGCCAAAGCAATCCCTTCTAGCAGCATCCAGAGTCTATAGGCTGAGAAATAAAGAGTGAATGATAATGATGATAGTGTCTCAACAACAAAATAACAATAATAACTGATACACAGGTAGTTTTACCATGTGACAGGCACTCTTCTATATGTTTTAAATACCTACTTGATGTAGAATCATCACAACAATCCTAGGTAAATATTATAATTCTTCTCACTTTATAATGAGTAAACTGTGTTTATGAGAAGTTAAGTAAATTACTTGCCCAAAGTAACATAGCTAGTAAGTAGCAGAGTTGGAATTGGAAGCCAGTCTGTGTGGCTCTGACTTATAACTACTAGGCTATATTGGGAAGATGATCGTTCCCAGCTCCATTGCTTTTGACATAAATTAACTATGGAAAACTGAAGTGGGAGCTGTGAAAGAAGTAAAAGAGTCCTTGCCCTTGAGGTATTAATTTACACTCTAACTGAGGATGTAAAACTTTATAGAGTGGAAAGGACTTTGTAGTACAGCTTCCCTCTGGAAGACCAGGATTTGTCTTGTAGATTTAGGTGGCATAA
The DNA here is from genome assembly GCA_004026745.1 of Myrmecophaga tridactyla. Classification (NCBI taxonomy): domain Eukaryota; kingdom Metazoa; phylum Chordata; class Mammalia; order Pilosa; family Myrmecophagidae; genus Myrmecophaga; species Myrmecophaga tridactyla. The sequence continues at coordinate 86,784 of PVIY010003621.1, forward strand.
AGAGGAAGAACTTGAACTATTTCTTAAGGGATGAGGAAATTTGGAAGGGCAGAAAAGAGGAAGAAGAGAAGGTCTTCAGTCCCAAGTTAATGACAAAGAAAGTCAAGGAGGCGTTCTTGACTGAAACAGAAAGTTTGTGTTGGGTTTGGGGAAAGTAAATTTGAAAGGCTAAAGAGAGGAGGCTTCTGTCCTAAAGAAAGAGAATGACCCCATTGTTTGCAGCTTTCAGTTCTGTGTTAGGGCCTAAAATAGGTTTAGAAATGCTTACATGTTAGGATGAGAGGCTTGAGATAGCATGCCGTCACCATATAGCAGATGGGCATTTCTGTGGCCAGAGCTTTAAAATTTCTTCTGACGCCTGGAAATTCCAAGGAGGATGCTCAGATTACTACCTTCTATGCCATTCCTACACCATTAAAAAGCATCCTAATATGTTAGATGCAGCTAATGTTTACGCTGAAGCCTTTCTATTTAGAAAACAGTACGAATGCATCTATATTCTGCTTTATTGATCCTCACAACAACCCTCTGGGTCAGTATTTTCCTGTCTTTACAGAGGGAGCTGAGAGTCTCACAGAGTTAGTTGAATGGCTTGGTCCAGACCTCCTCATGACTCCATTCTGGAGCCCAAGTTTGCTGAGAGCAAGTTAGGCAGTCTTCTTTTTCACACAACAGCTTCTATGGTTGGACATGGGAGTCACTTTGAGAGGTGGACCTGCATGAGAATGGTGCTCACAGTAAGCCAAGGGTGCAGAAGGCATCATTATGCCACCCAACTCACAGAATTTCTAGGGATTTTCCTTTAGACACCAAGAGCTGCCTTTCTTTCTAAAAAAGCACTTTATCACTGTACATGGAAAATGTAGAGCAGATAGCTTCAAGGAGATTGTATTGGGTAGGGCCAGTCCATAGGCACTTTTGACAATGTCCTAATCACATGTATAACAAAGATTTTTATTCATGCAACTAAAGCAAACATTTATACTTTCTCAACTGGTCCTTACTTAACTTGTGGAATACTTGAGAAGACATGCTGTCACAAAGAAGCTTACAAATTAAAGGCTGGCAGGAAAACAAAGATGCTTCTTCATTTTCTGGCTGAAAGTATGGTAAAAGACATAAAACAATAAATGTTAGCTCAGTAAACAAAAAGCAGAGTGGAGTGTGGGTATGGGAGGAAAGCAGGAGATACTGTTATGCCTAATATGATCATAGTACCATATACTATGTAGATCTTAATTATACCCAATTCTTGGTCCCCTAATCCTCTGATTCCTTAAATTCTGAAACAACCAGGAGAAATTTTACTGGTTTTATTTGGAAAATATTGTGTTTATGTGCCAGTGCATTCTAAAACAGGGCTGTCAAATTTGAAACCTAAATATAAGTTGACAGAAATGAGCTACTAACAGATTAGATGGATTAATTGAAAAGAATCAGCCTAAAATACAAAAAAAATGTTTTTTCCCAGGAATCTCTCACACAGGGTGGAGTGTAGTGGTTTGAAGCTTTGTGTACCCCAGAAAAACATGTTCTTCAATGGATGTGACCCCATTGTAAGTAGGACCTTTAATTGAGGTTACTTCAGTTCAGGTGTGACCCACCTCAACAAGGTGGGTTTTAATTGCATTACTAGAGTCCTTTATAAGAATAATGAAATTCACACAGAAGAGAAGAAGTCAAGCGACAGAGGAAGCAAGAGGCTGAAATTCAACAGAACCCAGAAGAGAAAAGAGAGGCCAGAAAAGGCCGCCATGTGCCTTTCCATGAGCCAAGCTAAGGACCAGCAATCACTGGCAGCCAACCCCAGGACACAGTAGTCTTCATGAAGAAAGCATTGCCTTGATGATGCTTTGGTTTGGAATTTTTCCCAGCCCAAAGCAAGAGTGAATCAATTCCCATTGTTTAACCCAAATCGTATCATGGTATTTGCTTGAGCAACCTAGGAAACTAAAACAGATTTTGATACCAGGAGAGTGAGGTGCTGCTATTGCAAATACTAAAAGATGTGCAAACAACCTTAGAATTGGATAATGGGTAGGGGCTGGAAGAATTGTGAGATGCTTGATAGAAAAAGCCTAGATTTGCTTTGAAGAGACCATATTTGGTAGAAAAATGGATGCTAAAGGTACTTCCAGTGAGGCCTTAGATGGAAATGATGAATTTGTTATTGGAAACTGGAGGATGGGCAATCCTTATTTTAGAGTAGCAGAGAACTTAGCAAAATTGATTTCTGATTCAAATGAAAGGCAAAACTGAAAGGGATGAACATGGACATTTAGCTGAGGAGATTTTCAAGCTAAATGTAGAAGGTGAAGCCTCGTTTCTCCTTGTAGCTTATAGTGAAATGTGAGAAGAAAGGGATAAGCTGAGAACTAAACTCCTGGGCTGAGAACAAAGAAACTGGAAATTAATGGTTTGGAAAGTTCTGAGCTTCTGGAAGGCAAGTCCCCAGAAAATAGTATTCAATGTGACAGATAACCGAGCACGGAACCAGTCACCAATTTCCATGGAAGTCAGGATTGGGGGGTGTGGCTATCCAGGAAGGATCTGTGGTGAATCCTTCTGTCTGATGGATTGGACCCCTGTGAACTATGTGCAAAACCAAGTTTTTTGCATAATCTGTGTGCAAAACACAAAATACATAATCCACTGCCAGCCTGGACTAAAAGGGACAGAGAAGGGACAAATTGGAAGGAAAAATCTCATTGTCAAGAGAAGAACCATGGAAGCCAAGGTCTAAACCAAAGACATATCAGGTCAAGACAGCAGGCCCATTCATATGTGTGAAAAGGGTGAGTCTGCCCTGGCACTTGGAGAGGGTGGACCTTCCACCCATTGCTCAGGGAGAGTGCTGCCACCCCACTGCTCAGAGAGGGTGGAGTCTGTGCCCCAGGGCAGAGAGTCTGGCCACCACCCCAGTGCTCAGAGAGGGTGAAACCACTGAAGTTTTGGGGGAAAGCAGGGCGACTGTGCAAACATTTGGATGGGGTGGGGCTCCTGCTTCATCTGGCCTGAAGGTTCCTGCTTCATCTGGCCTGAAGGTCAAAACATCATTCTACAGATAACTATCAGACCATGAAATCTAATGGAGTACGCCCTGCTGGATTTCAGAATTGTTTGGGACCCATGACTCCAGTTTTCCTTCCAGTTTCTCCCTATGGAAATAGGAATACTTATGCTATGCCTGTACCTCCACTGTATATCAGAAGCAGAAAACTTGTTCTCTAGTTTCACAGATTCACAGACAGCAGAGATTTGTGTCCCAGGACAGACCATACTCATAATCAATTTTGATGAGACTTTGTGCTATGCAGTTTCTAAAAGGACTTAAGGCTTTGAGAATATTGTGATGGAATGAATATATTTTGTATATAAAAAGAACATGTCTTTTGGGGGTCCAGGGGGTCGAATATGGAGTTTGAAGCTGTCTGTACCCCAGAAAAGAAGATGTTCTTCAATTTAGTCCATTCCTGTGGGTATGAACCCATTGTAAATAGGACTTTTAGTTAAGGTTACTTCAGTTAAGATGCAGCCCACCTTAATCAGGATGCATCTTAATCATATTACTGGAGTCCTTTTTAAGCAAAATGAAACTCAGGCAGACGAGAGAAAGCCACAAAGAAAGCAAGAAGCTGAAATTCAGTGGAATCCAGAAATGAGTGGAGAGGCCAGGAGGAGCTACTGTGTTGGACCAAAGAGTCTAACACATGTGCAAGTCAAGGGTCCACATAAATCCACCGTGGAGCAGTGAAGGTGAAGGATGGCACCGTTTGCTCCTGAGGTGGGATAGTAAGAGGCCTCTCTGGTCTACCAAGGGTGCAACACCAGCCAGTCTCACCTACCATACTAGGGAAGTGAAACACAAGCACATATGTCAGGACTCGAAAGATGGTAAGCTATGCCTGGGCAGGGCAAAGCCAGAGGAACCTCTGGTGGAGGTCCATATGGTTCTGACTTGAAAACCAGTCATCTGACCTGGGTTTAGAGGTAAAAGACTAATTGAACCATCTAGTTAGTACCTTGTCCCCTCCAAAGTTTCCTCAAGATAGATGGTGCTCTCACACCCCTCTCCTGGTACCAAAATCTGTTTTAGCTTCCTAGGCTGCTCAAGCAAATATGATGAAATGGGTTGACTTAAACAATGTAAATAAATTAGCTTACGGTTTTGAAGTGAAAAGAAAGCCCAAATTAAGGCATCATCAAGGCAATGCTTTCTCCCCAAAGACTATGGCATGATGGGGCTGGCTGCCGGCAATCCTTGGCTCCTCTGTCACATAGCAAGGCATATGGCAGCATCTCCTGGTCTCTACCTTCTGTATGGAGAGTCTGAGGCAAACCTCATACTCCACAGCAAGCCTTTTCCTTTGCCTTCTCATGCTTCCTAGAGAGCTCTGCTTGAAAACAGCCCTCTCCATAACTATTGCTCCCCATTATGGCATCTTCTGAACTCTAGTCTTACAGGTATATTGTGGTAATAAAAATATACCGGAATCAAGTTGGCCCCTAGCCCTAAAAAAATTTATGCCTTAGTAGATTATTAGGGAAAGAAAATATCCAAATGGGCCAAATGTACTGAGCTGTGTTGATGGGAAGCTTTCTGATTACAGGAAGAAAGTATGACTAAAGAGTTGAATCTTACAGTGTTCCCATTAGATAAAAAGATTTAAGATAAAGTGGGGAGAAGATGTTGGACCAAGAGCAAGAAGCCTGACTTATCTTGACTCTGCCACCAAATAACTGTGTACCTTTGAGCTAGAGAATTCAGTTTTATGAATATAAGTAATTTGTAAGTATATGCAATAAATGGCATGCAGATTTTGTCCCTTTAGTTTGTATTGTCACAAGACAGTATTTAAGACCTTTTTTGTGAAGGCAAGCGCTATAGCTTCTTTATCTTTGTATGTGCAGTTTACAGAATAAAAGAATACCTGAATGCTAAATCTCAAGAGCTAGATGCCTTCCTTTCCATCTCCATTTCTCCCCTCCTCGTTCAGACTCTTGTGACATTGTGCATGCTATAATGAATCTCCTCCCTTCTCTTCAGCTTTGTGGGAATTCTTTTCCAGTCTTCAGTCTTGGGAAGGAGGCATTGTAGCTCATTTCACAGTGCCAGTTTCTGGAGGAACTATTGCAACTACAAAAGCTAACCCCCATCTTAAAAAAAGCTGGATAATATAGGCTCAGTGTGAGAGGAGGGTTTACATCTTTTCCATGAAATCAGGTGAGTGTGGAAGTTCTGTAGAAAAAAAAAATGATGCATTACCTAGAATATAAAGCTATAATAAATTGTCTGGGAGAAATTGGCCAATGTCATGTACCCCTTTTATTTCCTTCCTCATAACCTCTCCTCCCTCCCTCCCTCCCTCCCTCCTTGCATTCAATTCTCCATTCAGAGTGTCCAGCATTACCAACTAAAGGGTCACTGGAAATATTAAAAAAAATGGTCTGGAGATTCCTTACCTACTCTAGTTTAATGTTTCCCTCTGGGTTGTGGGAAAAGATGCTCCAACTAGGTTTTAGAAGCTAATAAACTGAAATGTGGGAATGTGAAAGAAGAGATTTGCCAGTGGCCATTAATTAAAGCATGGTGAGAGCAGCAAAATAAAGTTCAAAAGACAAGTCTTCTACCCTCCTGCTCTGACTATTCAATTCATGAAATCTTTCTATGAGAAAGAGAGGTGTTATTTGTTTTAGGGAGATGCCTGTTCAGATAGGTTTGGAAATTGAGTAAAAAAAAAATTTTTTTGTATGCTGTATGGTGGGGTCATATTTCATTTACTTTCCTATGTGAGTATCCCAATATTGCAGCACCATTTGTTGAATTTTTTGTTTGTTTGGTTGGTTTTTTTTGTTTTGCTTGTTTGTTTGTTTTTTTTGGAAATTGCATGGACCAGGAATAGAACCTGGCTCTCCCACATGGCAGGCGAGAACTCTACCACTGAACAACCCTTGCACCCCCCAGAAATTGAGTAAATTTTAATCTGTGCCTTTTAGTAACATGAAATTTAAAAATTATCTACTAAATGCAATCATCCTGAGAACTCAGTTCTATTGAAATTGTATTAAGCCTGATTTCATTGTCCTTGTTTGGACATTTTTATGGTGACATAAATGATTCTGAAAATCAGACTTTGAGATGTAAATCATAAAGTCAGTGCTTCTCTTTCTTTAATCTAATACAGCCTAAATATTTAAAGAGATTTAGCAGTATGTTGTACATGACAATATTCCTTTAGTAAATAGTGATGTTATTATCTAAAATATTACTTGGTTTACCAAAGATAAGTAAGTTATATAGTCATCTTTCTCTTATCAGCTTATTGAGCATATGATTCTTTGAAATAGAGAAAAAGCACACCTAATGTTTGATGGAAAATTGAATAAATGAGTGGATGTGTTACACTACAGACTCTCATCACCTCCCATTCATCCCTCACAAAGTTTCTCATTCAATGCCACAAAAGCTTGACTTGTTGCAGCAATGGTGGTGATGGTTCTGAAGGGTACCAAATCAGGCACAAATTGGCAAAACTTCCCTTTAGCTATGGAAGTGGAAAACCATTTACTTCCCCTTTTACCGGAATTACCCATACACAGCTAGTTAGATTAATATTAAGCCTTACTTTTTCTGTGTCCTGACTTCCCTCTGACCGGAGATATGACTAACCAGTGCAATAGAAATGAGGCCAAAAGCAGAGTTGAGACCTCAATTATTCCAGGTTGGTCACCCACCTCAGAATAATTGAGAGCTGACTAGAAGCAGTACTGAACATCAAATGTCTAGAATCTGGAGAGACCATTATTTCTAACAAGAAAATAATTGTATAGTGAGGAGAATGTCTTGCTGGGGCAGGAGATTTGATTCCTAGTCTTAATTTCACCACCTAATCTTGTGGATTCTCCTTTTCCATTTCTGAAAAATGACATTTGTCACCTACTTGCATCCTATGGATGATGCTAATGTGAAATTGGGTGAATAGTTCTTTGGGTCCCTTTAGTTTGGGGAGTTTTAAATAATCATGAAGATGGAGATGACTGATACTAGAAGCCCAGGGGCCACAACCAAGCCCTTGTGCTCTGCGCTTCTCACCCCATTCTCTCCCAGTCCTCTGAATTCCTACCTCAATGTAGACGTTCCAGTTGTCATCATCATGACCAAGTCACCAAGAAATCATCTTCAAGTCATCATTTGTCATTAATCTGCTTAACTGCCATGATGTAGGTAGTTCCTAGAAATGGCATAAATCTAAAAAAGAAAAAAACAGTAGATTTAGTTTGGAGTAGGTTTTGAAGCTTATTGTAGGCACTCACAATTTAACTCCTATAATTATTTTTCAGACAAGAGAAGGTGTCTAAACTAGATGATGTTTATTCTGGAGTTTATTTTACAATGACCATGATGGGTTTGCTTCATTCTGTTGGGTACCCTCTCTACAGAGAGTCCTCTGCCAAGTGTTGTAGGAATTAAAGCAGTAAATAAGACATGAATTTTATTCTCCATAATACTTACAGACTAATAAAGGTAATACATGTAACTATGACTACCTAGAATTGAAAGATAATTACACATACAATTTCTTTCAAATGTATGCAAGATCTTTTCATCAGTCTTCAATTCCTGGCTTTCTCTTTTCCACTTCCAAGCCTTAACAGATGCCTTTCTCCACATTTGGAAGCCCTGTCTACTTTTCATAATCCAACAAAGGTTTGTAACTTTGCTTTTTTCCCAAATAAGCCTTCTCCAGATCCAACTGCACCATACATTGTAGTATCTCCTCTTACTTGATATATTCAGTGTAGGTATGCTGTCTGCTCCAACTCGTAGTATTTAGATGAACTAATCAACAAGCTGCAAAGGCAAGCAAGAACCTCCTTATTTGGAGTTGCTACCAGAATCACACCAATTTAAGTGGCAGGAAAGCTGGGTTCCTAAATGTTGTTGCTTCTGGTCTAACTGCTTTGTTAAAACAGATTCCTGAATATACCTTGAGGTTCCTTCTCAATGTTTAATGCCGGAAATGAGGCAGCCAACCTGACCAGGTCTGCATTTCTTTTCTGTTGCTCCAGGATTCTTCTACAACCAGATGATTCCTTACAGATCCTGGCACCAGTGGAAGCTGATGTGGGTTTCTACACTTGTAATGCCACAAATGCCCTAGGATACGACTCTGTCTCCATTGCTGTCACATTAGCAGGTAACACGCATATTCCTGTTCAATTCAATGGAGAAACCTTTATAGAATAAGTACATATAACAATGCCAAACAGGCCCAGGGATACATGGTAAATGAAACCAAGACCTGGCCTTCAGAAAGTTTATAATCTACAGGAAATGGAGGTGAAACATAGTATAGGTAAAATTAAATTAATGCTGTAACTAATACCCAATGAAAGTGCATGGACAGTTAATTACAGCTGGGAGGTCTTAGAGTTAGCTCATGAAAGATGAGTAGAAGTTTGATAAACACAAATTGGGGGAAATTCCATGCAAAAAGAACACCAAGTGATGTGTGTAAGTAGTGTGTTGGGGAACTTGTATCATGAACTGTGATCATAGAGTGTTCTTTTGGGACTCTGTGTTTTTCCTTGTTTTCACCTGTTGCAGAGATGACTTTAAGACTCCTGGGTGGCTAGAATTCTGTGGTCGTGGCTTGGAGCAGGAGCGTTCAGGAAAACTTCTCCTCCATTCTGTTTTATTTCATCCTCTTGCACTGATGCACCTGCGGATATTTTTTAGCCTTAGAAGTTAGGTAAACATCCTACACATAGTGACTTATGAAAATGGCTGCTCAGAGTACAATTTCACCCAAGGATGTAGCTTTGTAGCAATGTACTTTTATAAAACCTCTTTTACATAGGGCAAAATTCTTGCCTTTAAAGCTGAAAGAGACCTTAGATACCAGCTGGACCGATGCCTTTACTTCACAGAGACCAAATTCCACAACTGCTCAACTAGTGATTGAGAGAAGGGAACCAAAGTCTCCTAATTCCTAGCTGATTGTTCTCTCCCCTTCCGCACTAACCCTACCAAAATAAGGATCTGTTTTCTCAGTTCTGGGTTGTACCGTCTTTGTGGTAGTGTGCTGCACATGTTTGTATTTATTCTTTTCAATGGCCGCTCAAATCAAATGACTCAGTAGATGCTAGAAAAGCCAATGTCATCCACACTGACCTCATCATCCATGCTGGGATTATGTTGTCACACCATACTCAGCCACACGTGCTACTCCCTTGCATATCTGTTTAACAACAGTATTTCTACCCCCGTGACCTAAGGCTGATCTGGAAAAGGACCTTTAGCAGAAGTTTTTGCAGGCATGATGAAAGTCAGCAGTGAATAAAGCAAGCTAAGAGGTGCCAGGGAGGTTTAAAAACTGATATTATTAATGCCCTTTTTGTGAATAAAACATTTGCTTTTCCTCTAATGTATTCCAGTCGTGATCTTTATTCCTGTTTTTACAGAGAGTCCAGATGCTCAGCACCAATCTTGCTAAATCTCTTCTGCCTTCCATCCTCCAACCCACCTTAGCAAGGGCACTGCTGACATCCTTCCAATTGCTGCCAAGTAATGGTTCTTACAGGATTAACTTTCATGTTTATATTTATCCAGATATGGTTCAGCTCTGTGGCAGACTAAATACCCTTTGTTCACCCGAATTTAATACAATTAGTGGAAACCTGTCTGGAATTAAGCAAGGCAGTTGTAACTTCAGGCTTGTCTTCAGCTCTTTGAAGAGGAGCTGTTGTAGACTGGCAACAGGTTCAAAGCCAGAGAGGAGAAGCCGAGCAGCCAAGAAGGCACCAGGAACGGGGGAGTACGGGCTGGCTGATGAAGCATGATCACACACGCCACACCCAGGGCTTAGGGAGCTGTGTCCTCGTGCTCCAGCTGCTGGGGTTTGTTCAGGTCTGCTGGCGAATCTGTCAGACTGTCCCTTTATAACTTAAGCCTCAAAATGTGTATGTCACCGTAAGATTGTATTTATATCTTTATCTGAGATTATCAACTATACGTGCAGTCATAGTATTAGATGGCTTACCAGCAACTATTCCAAGCATGCCCTCTGCTAAGCATTGTGGGCCAAGCAGCGATCTTATAATAAGACCTGAGTTTCTGCCCCACAATGCTCACAGACTAATGAAGACAATAGGTGTATACAGGACTACCTAAAATTGAGAGATAGTTACAGTTTCCCTCAAATATACTAATCAAGATCCTGCATAACAGCATATGAGAGAGAACCTAAATAATTTGGGGAAAAATGGGCACCATGCATTTCTAAATTTGATTACCAATTATACTGCTTATTAGCTGTGTGATTTTGAACAAAGTTTATAACTTCACTGACTCTCAGTTCTCATCTGTAAAAGTGAAATTGATAATATTATACAGGGTAGCTGTGAGATTAAACAAGATTGTATGTGTGAAAAAGCCCTTAGCCCAATGCCAGGCACGTGGTTCACACTCAATGAATATTAGTTTCCTCTTCTTTCTCTAGCTCTTCTAGAATGAAACACGTCCTGAGAGTAATTCTGTAATGTGTAAAAGATTAGCTCAATGTTGCTTCTATTTATTCTTCACTCTCAGCCTTAACACTGATATTTCTCAAGTATGGACTTTAGAAATGGATTCGTTCATTTGCAATCAAATCTTCATAGTAAATCTCAGCACTGTTGTACTTTTAGAGACATGGCAGAATCATTTGCCTTGACTTCGGTATGAATGTAGGTCAGAAATTTTTTTGGAGGGTCAAGATACTCAGGTGTTCCAAATACCTTTCAAATTGGTAAGGAAAGAAAGGACTTTGGTCTTGCCAGTGCTCCTGAGTTAACTGGATGCAGAGAAATTGGCCTGAAATAATTCACAAGAGAAGGGATATCTTAGCAGTTAAGCCTGGGGGTTCTGTAGCCTCGTGCTCTGGGTTTCAATCCTGTCACCTGCTAGCTGTGTAACCTTGGGTAACTTCTTTATACTCTCAAACTCAGTTTCTTTATCTGTAAAAATGGTGATAATAACAGTACCTGACTCAGAATGTTCCTGTGGAAATTAAATGCTTTCATTTCTATCAAACGCTTATAATTGTGTCTGGTGGATAACAAGCACTCAATATATGTTAGCTATTACTGTTATTATTATGAAGATAATGTACAAACTAAACACTAACTTATTTTTACAGTAGAAGAGACCTGTTTTCAGAGACCAGTATTCTTACAGACCCTTTGTAGAGCCTCTCTCAAATGTCTCAGGTTCTGGGGCAGCTGAATTAGCCACCTGAAAAGTGCTGGGAGGGCCTGGCTTCTGAGCAGGGGAGGCGGCTTGTGGTGAGGAATATTTCACATGGGCCAGCAGGAGGGAGGCCTGATCGACTCCCCTGCCCTGGAGTGGGACCTCTCCCAGTGCCCGATCGCCTGGTTTGAGTGTGTTATCCATTCTGCCTCTCAGATTCATCTTAGTTCTATTGCTGACTCTCTCCACAGATTTTCTTTAAACATGTAAACACCATTTAGGTTAAGAAGATGGTTGTGGCTTCTTCTTAAAAGAAGAAGATGGGTGTTAAAAAAACAACCATCCTTGGTTTGCCCTTTTTGGGCCTGGGAAATATTATCTTTAGTGGCTTTCATTTCTCCACTCATTTGTCATATGCTGACTTTTAAATCTCAGAGATGTAAGAGTATCTTACAAATATCTCCCAGTTTCCCCTTTATGGAGATGGCTAAAAACATTGCTTTTACTTTCTACCTCCCTCAGATAGCCCAGAAAACTCACCGCCATGTGGACAAAGTGGCACAAAATTCCTCTCTGACCTGAATTTACGTAATGGGGTGCAGGGTGGCAGGAGAGTAGGTGAGAGCAGCATACAGAGGAGAGGAGGGTAACAGGAGAGAGTAGAAGGATGCCACTAAAATGTACATACCTAATGTTTTGAAGTATTGGTTATTTTGTGTCTGAGAATAAACAGGGCTTAGGCACAGGAAAGCTTCTGGCATGCACAGAAGTGGGCACAAAGATTGGAGATCCCATGTTGATCAGTTCAATTCAGCACTCAGCCAACTTGCTAAAAAGACTTCCAGATCTGAGTGGTATAGGAAGAATTTTGAAGGAAAGCAGTAGTTTCCTGGTAAATTACTTCAGTCTGGGCCATGGGGCTTAGCTGTACTTACCAATGCAGATGAAGGCCTCTCCAGGTATATACCATTGGATGAGGTCATAGCCATTAGGGAAATGTTTTTGGTTGTCATTGATTTTTATAAGATCACAAAAGAGATACTGTAAGGCCTGCCTGACATCATCAATGGAAAATAAGAAAATGAGGGTTGAGGGATGAGTGTATCTTTCATTGAAAGGGGAGGACACAGATGAGCTCATCTGAAGTTTTCACAGGAAGGGAGAGACAGAAAATATTTCTCCTTTCCTGGCATGTTTCTCTGCCTTTTTTTTTACGAGTTGAATAGCTGACACATATTGTGTCTAATAAAGAGATCACAGAATTCTCCCTGGGAAAATAAAAATAAAAGGCAGTTGTTTCTTGAAATTCTTCTTTCTCTGCCCTTCCCCATCATGATTTAGTAGCTGTAATAAAATATAAGCAATTTCCTAAGTTTTTCATAGTTTAAGTCACTTCAGATTGGTATTTATGAAGTTTTTCATCCAACAGGTCTGTTAACCAGAGAAGGATTTTGCTTACTCCAGAGTTAGACTCAGAGAGGGCCTTGTCAACATGGGGAAATGCTAACAAAGGAGAGTTTGCTTCAGTGCAGGAGATCAACAGGAAGGGTAGGAGGAAAGTTTGCCTGTGTTCTCCATGGTGCCCTGAACAACTCGGTAGTGACCATTGACTAATTCAAGCTGCCCTCAAGGGACAGCCATTTTCTGATAGAATACTGAAAGATTCTCAAGTTTTCTTCCATATATATATATATATATATATATATATATATAGATGTGCAAAAAACCCACTAAAGACCCCCTCGACTTTATAAACTTATATAAAATGAATGAAAGTATAGCAAGACAGTCTAATTTATTCTGCTCCCCAGTAGACTGGAAGAAAGAAATAAGGAAGTACAAATGGTCATAGATAGCCCGTTTTCAACCCCTAAAAGGCAGTTCCTATAGATGTCCCATGCAATGATGGAGGAATGAATGATTGGACAGGTGGTAGGATGGACCATATTCTAGGTTAGATTTTAGGAGAGACATAGCATCACTTGGCTGTACCAGGTATGGGGACCCTGGTCTAGGACTCTGCAGCAGATCATGCAAAAGAAGTTAAGACAGCACTGCTTACTGCTATTCTCCTAAAGAATTATCACCTTCACTTGAGTGATTAAAGAGGTAATGGCAGTAATCTGATTCACTGCCACTGACAAGAAGTGTTTTAGACAATGATGATGGAAACAAGGAAAGAAAAAGAAGCAATGCAGCCTGGGAATGTTCAGGAAAGACAGTCTAAGCTCTACCCATTTCCTTAGGTCCTTAGGGCCCTGCAATATTTATACTGAAGGCATACCAACCAAACAGAATTTCAAGGTTAAGGAAGCTCCTTTTAATTTTTGTGCAAGATGATTAGTAGTCATAAAGTCAACTCTGAATCATCAAGAAAGGGTTTAATGAGGTTAAAATTTTTTTACTTTATTGAGATATAATTTACATACCCTACAATTTACCAATTGTAGATGAAGAATTCAGTGATTTTTAGTAACTTTATGAAGTTATGTAACTATCACGACAAGCCAGTATTTTTTTTTAATTTAACAACTTTATTGAAATATAATTTACATCCCTTGCAATTCAACTATTTAAAGTGTACAATTCAGTATCTTTTAGTGTATTCAGAGTTGTGCATCCATCACCATGATCAACTTTAAAACATTTTCATTACCCCAAAAAGAAATTCATACCTTTTAACTAGTGCCCCCAATCACCCATTTCCCCAGCCCCAGGTAACCTCTAATCTCTATAGATTTGCCTGTTCTGGATATTTCATATAAATTTAATCATGCAAAATGGTCCTATATGACTGGCTTCCTTCAGTTAGCATGATATTTCCAAGGTTTAACAATGTTGTAGCAAGTGGCTGTACTTCATTCCTTTTTAAGGTTATATAATATTACATTATATGGATATACCAAATTCTGTTCATCTGTTCATCAGGTGATGGGCATTTGGGTTGTTTCCTCTTTGGGGCTATTATAAATCATGTTACTATGAACATCCATGTACAAATTTTTGTGTGAACATATGTTTTCACTTCTCTTAATTATATATACATGGAAGTTGAATTGCTGGGTTATATGGTACATTTTTGTCTAACTTGTTAAGGAAGTGTCAACTATGTTCCAAAGTGGCTGCACCATTTTACATTCCTCCCATGTTTGAGGGTTCCAGTTTCTCCATGTCATCTTCAACACTTGTTATTGTCTATTTTTATTACTGTCAGCCTAGTGGTTGTCAACTGCTATTTCACTGTGGTTTTCATTTACATTTCTCTAATGACTAAAGTTGTTGAGTCATATGTTTATTAGCCTTTCATTTATCTTCTTTTTGGTGGTGAAGACTGTGGTGAAGTAGAGAGTGTATATGCCCTGTATATTAGTTTCTATTGCTGCCATAACAAGTTACCACAAATCAGAGGCTTTAACACAATGCAGATTTATTATCTTACAGTTCTGGAGGTCAGAAATCCAATATAGTCTCATTGGGCTAACATCAAGATATTGACAGGCTGTGCTCCTTTTTGAAGGCTCTAGGGAACATCCCTTTTCTACTCATTTAGGTGGTTGGTAGAATTTATTTCCTTGTGACTGAAGACTGTGGTCCTTGTTTTCTTGCTAGCTGTAAACTGAGGGCCATTCTGAGCTTCTGGAGACTGCTGCATTCCCTAGCTTTTGGCTCCCTTCCTCCATCTACAAAGCCAGTGATGCCAGGCTGAGTCCTTCCCGCTTTGTATCTCTGGTCTTGTATCTCCCTCTTCTGATTTTGAAGAGTGCATGTGACTAGATTGAGTCCACCTGACTAATTTAGCCTAATTGCGCTATTTTAATGTCAACTGGTTAGCAACCTTAATTCCACTCACAAAGCTAATTCCCTTTTACCATAGCTATAGGTTCTGGGGGGTAAGAATGGACACTTTACTATTCAGAAATATACTGTCTGAAGGGCAGAGTTCATTTTCCCCTGACTGTTGCCAAAGAAAAATGCAAATCTATGCTGCTAAACCTTCCAATTTTTCAAGAGAAGACAAACAAAAAGTCACATTTTTTTACTCCCCCAATTTTTAAATGTTCTCAACTAATACAAATTTTCAAAAATTATTTTCAGGCTTAACATGTTTGTGCTCCCGATGTAGCCTAAAGGCTACCAGTATCCTGCGGTTAAATCTTCTATTTTCTATGCTTTCTTCTCTCAAAAATTTAACCTTACTCCCCAAATATAGTCAGAGTGTTACTCAAAGTATAATAATGATCTATTTAATTAGATTACCCCAACAGAAGCCACATGGAATTTGGATGGAAGAGAACCATTTTTTTTTTTTTTTTTTTTTTTTTTTTTTTACTATTGCTCAAAGGGAAGAAGCTTCCTGTCATAACAGAATAAGTAAAATTCTAGGGAAAGTGTTTGCCTCATTACAGAACATAGCAGCAGATTGAGAACTATAAACCTGTTTCTTGATTGTAAATGAAGGGGTTTAAAATAGATGCACTCTTGGGGCTCTTTTAGACTCAAAATTTTTGTGAATCTCTTAAATACAAAGTATAGCAATTCCTACCCACCACTACCAGCTATAAATTCTCCTTACTTGCAATTCTAACATTTGCAAATTTACTCCCCTTTGGGGGTATAGAAGACTAGATGGCAAAGAATAAGTAGAGCTTTTGCAACAAAGTCTTAGAAAGATAATAAATCAGAGGAAAAACAGAGCTGAGCCTTATTAATTGTTCTTGGAGGGCTGGTGAGGAGCAAGAGTGCAGGGTAAACAGAACCAACTGAAGGGCACAATGCTGATTCAAAAGGCAGGAGGTGGAAGCCCAGGACACCTTGCAAGAGAGACAGCAGGAAGGAGTTAAAAAATCCTAAGCTATATAATGTGAAAGACATTTGGAAGGAAAACCAGACTGAGAAAAAAAACATGCATGTTAATTTGATTATTATCTATAACACAGTAATTTGTATTGAAACAGCCAGGGTAAGCGAGACCCAGTAAAGTTTTTGGCCAGCAGGAGATTTTACCTGGACATTAATAGTATAGATCATTAGAAATTTCAGATGTATGCGATGTTGTTGGTATTTCTAAAATTCATACTAGTTTTAGTCCCTTAAACTTGATTTTATCCATGAGCTCTTAATTTCTTCAACTGGGAATTCTCATTTCAGGGAGTTTTCAGACATTTAAGCCCAGTTGTCCTTTTGAGGGGCCTGTGGTAGTTCTCAATGTAAGAAGAGGCTCACATTTCTTAAGGAATTGCTTTGATCGTTTCAAGTCATCTATTGACTAACTCTGGATTAAATACTCTTTGCTTAGACTTAGCTCAGATATTGAAAAATATTTAAAATTTATAACACTGCATTGCTTTACGAAATACTGTATACTCAAATATTTTATTTAGTAGGCATCACTATCTTATTCACTTTCTCTTGAATTGGGATTTGGATGTGCCATGGATATCACAACTCTTTTCTTGAACAATCTCATGGAAGTCCCCAGCAAGTCAGCATGACATATGTTGTTGCATAGCTGCTCTGGAAGTGGATACTTTTTGGAGCCTCCAACAAGACCAGCCTAGGTGTGATTTTGAAACTCTCTACAACTGTCCAGGCATTAATACTAGTTTAGAGAGATGCTGTCATATTTAAACAATCTCTTCTTTTAATTGTCCTGAAATCTTCATAAAAGAGGAGTAGATTAATTCCTTCTCATTAACATATTTGTTCTTTCTCTTCTTACCTTTCTTCTTTTTTCGTTTCTTTACCCTTTTCTTTTCTGTGTGTTTTCTTAGTTTGTCAGAAGTTCCCAGTTGGTCTCCTCATAGTGCTTTCTCATTGCATTATAGCAGTGACAATGCTAATGATAGCTAACGTATATCAAAACCTTGTGCTTTGCTGAGGCATTGTGCTAAGAGCATTACATGCATTAATTTATTTATTCCTCTTAGCAACCTTAGAAGTGGAGAACTAAAGCATGAAGAGTTTAGACGACTTGCCTAAGGTCATTTGGCTATTAAGTGATGGAGCCAGGACACTTGAATTGGAGGCTACCCTTTCTCACACCCATGCCCACTGCAGGCATCAGTAATTTATCAGGCATATCTGCCACTCAGTCCTAATGAATCTCCAGTCACTCAATTTGGTGTCAGAATCTGAAGGCTGTTTGCCATTTATGTATCCTTTCTGGAGCTCTCAGGTAATCTCCAAATCTGCCTCCTACAGTCTCTGTTACTGTCATTGCCCAGTTTACCAGTCAACTTTCCCAGGTCCTCCTATTGCCCTTGGGAACGAATGCAGATGCACACTTCCTAGTCTAGAGGGCCTCCAGCTGAACAGGGCAAATCTGAAGCCTTTGAACTACGATTTATTTTTAATGACTAAGGATAGGAACAATGTCTTTTCAAATGGTATTTGTGTCTCATAATGTTAGAAGAATTGAAGGAGACCCATTTTGTTATTTCATTTAGTAAGTCAACAAATATTCATACATTTGAATCAATTCAAGTTTTCTGGCTGCTATAACAACCAACCCATGGTCATATGATGGCTAAAAGATGATGGTTTATTTCTAGTTCATATACATTCTAAAACAAAGAATTGCACAGCAGGGTTTTTGCAGGTTGGGCCAAGAACTGGCACACTTCACTTCTGCTTACATTTCAGTCACATGCCCGTATCTAATGCAGAGAGCCTAGGAGATTATCTAGCAGTGTGCCCAGGAAAAAGGAAAAGCATTTGGTTAATACCAAGCCAGCCTCTCTTAAGGCCCCTAAAATGGAAAGCATCATGCTGTTCAAAACAGTTTCTATTAGCAGAGACCTGGAATTCAGCCCTGGGAAAAAGTTACTTAAAATACTTTCTGTTCTTGGCTTCAATCAAAAAACAAACCTTCCATCTCTCTGGCTCCTCTCTCAATCACCTTTATACTGGGCCAAAGATATTTTTCAAGCACATATGTTCAGATTTTTCCCACTGGGTTTTGATTTTACCCGGAGTCACACATGAGAGAAAGAGGTCTGAGCCAGGGTTCAGACTATGCACAGGAATGTACCTCTGGGCATTTGTTCCTGGGGCCGCTCTTCTGTCCCTGTCTGTCTCTCTAGAGTTACTTTTCCTTCAGAATGAGGATGGTACCTGGTTTGCTAAGCACCCCTGATTTAAAGCCATCATGAGGTGGAACCCCTTCCTTGGTCATCTTCTCTCCCTCAGACACTGACACACAAATTTCAGAGCACACCACAGGTTTGCCTTTTGTCCAAGGGCTGCCATTTTTCGCCAGTGAGGCTCAGGCTCTATTGCCTGGTTAGATATTGCTTCAGGCAGGAACCCTGATCCAAAAAATCCAAAAGCTAAGGGGCATGATGAGGTCTGAGCAAAAATGATTCCCTTAGTGCTTCTTTTTCTACGTCTGACTTTCTTTACAGGGCTTAATCCCTCACATTAGGCCTGATAAATTGAAAAGCCTGTCTTCATATCCGTTTCCTTATTTTTCTTATATACAGATATAAAACCAGACATAAACTCTTCTGCTTTTATCTCTCATTCAGCTGGAACACAAATGTATATATTAAGTGAAAGCTAATCTATAAACACTCTCCATTTCCGTAAATTAACACTTATTTAATCTACCGGCTAATGCTGACTTGCTGAGACTGGCTGACTGTTCACACGGGCGCGCGGTACTGACTGCCGAGGCACGGCCCACAGGTGCAGAAGCCCTGTTGGACGATTCAGTTCTCTTGGCAATTGTTTCTGTTTTGCCTGTTATGAATCCCTTTTTGGGATGATGTTTTTTAGCCTTCTTTTAGTGCAAACATAATTGATCATCTCATTCCTTCTCTGCATCTCCATTCTCTTCTTTTTACTTAACGTCCATATTAAAGTAATGTTAAGTAATGGAAATGTGATTATAACCATATGCACAAGCACAGGTGCTGGGATCCTGTGGCAGTTCAGTTATTAGGTGATCGAAAAGAAAGTTACACTGTTTTTTTTGTTGATCATTAAAATAAGAGCTCTAACCTGAAAAATTCTAATCAAGAACTAATGGCCTATCAAAAGAATTCTCCACAGCTCTCTCCTGAGATAGAGGAACCAGTTGAAGAATAACTGCAAGAGTGTAATGGACTGATTAGCAAACCTGGCTACATCTCAGAATCACCTAGAAAGTTGTTAAAAACAGATTATAGTTTCCATCCGCTAGGTGAAATTCAGCTTTAGTAAGTCTGGAATGGGTCTCAAAAAAATATTCCACCATTTTTCTAATAAATATAAGAAGGTAGGTTCATTCAGAAACTTTATTTTATTATACATTCCTATTGATGATAAATATTGGGATAACTTTGTTTTTTGTCTTAATAGATCATGAAGAAGGTATCAGACATAACATTTGCTATCAACAGTACCTCTAGTGATGGGGGAAAAAAGGGGCCATTACTTTTGAACAAAAGCCCAATATAATTAATTAAGGGCTGGATTTAATTCAGTGACATTTGAATTTTATAGCTGTACACTTGCAGCTATAAAAACCACCCTTATTATTAAAATTCCTGTAGGAAAAATAACTTGGTAGCTGTAAGTCTGAAACTCTTTATTCCCTACCCTCCTTTTCCCCATTGGCAAAGTTGTTTTTATAAAACAGTGAGGCAAATATTACATTCTACCCAGTAGATTATTTCTTTTTGCATTTTGTAAGTTTATTTGAGACTTTGTAGGCTTACAGAAAAAGAATGCAGACAATACAGAGTTCTCGTATACCCTCTTTCACACCCACAGTTTTCCCTTTGTATTAGTGTGATAACTTTGTTACAATTGATAGAATAATTTTATTATAATTGTATTTAACTGTAGTCCATCGTTTACATAAAGGTTCCCTGTTTGTATTGTGCAGTCCTGTGTTGTTGGCTTTTTGTGTTTAACGCAAATAACATATATATAGCCTACAATTTTCCTGTTTGACCACATTCAAATATATAATTCATTGGTGTTAATTCTATTCACAATGTTGCCCTACGATCAGCATCACCACCCATTACCAAAACTTCTCAATCACCCCAAACAGAAAATCTGCCAATTATGTACTTTCTCCCATTCCCTGTATCAAACCCAACCCCTGAAAACCTGTATTCTAGTTCCTGACTCTGTAAATTTTCTTATTATTCCATATCCATGCCCTTTGTGTTCTGAGACAGCTAGTACACAGACAAGAGTTGGGGACCCCCAACTCTTTTAGATTAAAGTTGTGGGATGATCCAGGTAAGCCCTGCTACTTGCTAGCTCTGTGGCCTTGGACAAATCATGGAGCCTTTCTGAGGCTAAGTTTCTGTTTAGTTAAAAAGATAGCAATATTTTACCTGCCTACCTCTCAGAGTTGTTATGAAAACAAAACAAGCTTTAGAAAATGCACATCAAACACATATGTGTGCATATATATTCATTTAATAGGAATTAATTGAAAACCTACCATGTGTCAGGACTAGGTGATAGGAACAGAGAAAACAAAACAGATGTGCTCTCTGCTCTTATAAAGATTACATGGTGAGGGACAGGGGAAGAAAACAGACAGATAAGATACATTCCAAGAATTCTAATAGCTTATGAAGAAAACATAATTGATTATGAGATAGAGTGTGACTGGCAGTACAGTGAAGGAAATGCATGTTTTAGATGGGGTAGTTAGGAAAGGTCCACTAAGGGGTGATATTTGCATGGAGGCCTGAATGAGAAGTTGAAGACAGCCATGTAAGATCTGTAGGTGGGGGATTTCGGGAGATGGGCACAGACATGCAAGTCTGCTAGGTGTTGGAGCAAGGGAAAGAAGGCCAGAGCACAGTGACTAATGGGGAATGTGATCTCAGTGAAGCAATGAAGGTAGGCTGCTGAGCCAGAGCATGTAGGGTATGATTGGTCAAAAAAAAAAGGAGTTTGAAATATTGTTCTAATTGCACTGGGGAGAAAAAAAATACTGGGTAATTTAAGTAGAGAAATTATTTGATCTGACTCATGTTTTAGAAAGCTCACTCTGGCTGTCATAAGAAGAAACTGTAATGAAAGAACAGTGCCCTTCGTGTTTTTCTAAGATTAGTTTTAAGCTACAGGATGGGAGAAAGCATTCACAAACTGTGTATCTGAAAAAAGACTAGAATCTAGAATATAAAGAACTCTCAAAACTCAACAGTAAAAATACGGGCAATTCAATTAGAAAATGTACAAATGATAAGAAGAAACATTTCACCAGAGTATTTATGGATGGCAAATAAGCACATGAAAAGATGTTTAACATTGTTAGTCATTAGGGAAGTACAAAATAAAACCACAATGAGATATTATGATATGTCTATCAGAATGGCTAAAATAAAGAACGACAACACCAAATGTTGGCAAAGATGCAGAGAAACTGAATCACTCATACGTTTCTGGTGGGAATTTAAATGGCACAGCCACTCTGGAAAACAGTTTGACAGTTTCTTTAAAAACTAAATGTACAACTACCATATGACCTAACGACTGCACTCCTGGGCATTTATCCCAGAAAAATAAAAAACTTTAGATCACACAAAAACCTTAACATGAATGCTTATACTAGCTTTATTCATAAGAGTCAAAATCTGGACTCAACCAACATGTCCTTCAATAGGTGAATGGTTAAAACAAACTATGATGCATCCACACCATAGGCTGCCCCTCAGCAACAAAAAAGAATGAACTATCAATACATGCAACAACAACCTGGAACACTCTAAGAGAATTATTCGGAGTGAAGAAAATAAAGCTAATCATAAAATGTTACTTATTGTATGAGTCTATTTACAGAACATTCTTGAAATGACAAAATTATAGAATTGAATAACAGATTAGTGGTTGCCAGGTGTACAGGAAGGAGTGGGGACAATGTGGGAAATCATGGTGGTAATGGAAATGTCATCACTCTTGACTTTATCAATGCCAGTATCCTCATCATGAAATTGTACTCTAGTTTTGTAAGATTGCAGACAACTACATAAAGAGTATACAGCAGTATTATTTCTTATGACTCCATTTGAATTAACAATTATTTCCAAATAAAAAGGTTAATTTAAAAAATAAGCCCTTAAAAATGTAAGGTGTGGGATAATTTGCTACCAATAAAATGAACAAGTCATCCCAGCTTGTTTTATACTGTCCTCAGACTCATCAATGCTCGTTCTTTTTCTGATAACTGGGCGGTAGGTAAATAGGTGTGTGGTTGGTTGGTTGGCTTTTGTGCATTACAATTATTTCAAAAGGAAGCAGGGTTATCAGAAAAAGCCTGGGTGTACCAGATGTTCATTGTTGGTAATTCCAGGTTTCAGAGGAAGTCCCCAATCCGCAGCCACTGTCTAATAAATTCTTGCACTCATTCTCATCTTCAGGAAAGCCACTGGTAAAAACGTCACGATTGACTGTGATCAACACAGAGGAACCTGCAATCACGGTTGATATAGGAAGCACCATCAAAACAGTGAGAGGAGTGAATGTGACAATTAACTGCCAAGTTGCAGGTGAGAAATTCATGCTTATATTCATTCATTCACTCTAATATTAATGGAGCACTGGGCTAGGTTGGGGAATACAAAGATAAATAAGACACAAATCCTACTCTCAGGGATTTGGTGCCAGGAAAGATAAGGCATTAGCCTCAGGCATTCTGAAAATGGAAAGTTCTATAAAAGTTTAGAGAAGGAAGAATTCATTCTGATTGAGACAGATCAGTTTTTAATCTGAGCCTTGCACACTGATAGAATGTAAACATGCAAAGATGGGAACAGTGGATGCTCCAAGTGGATAGAAAAGTGTGAGAAAATTTGTGGGAGTAGGAAAGCCTCAACGCTGTACAGGGAGCAGTAGTGCTTTAGTCTGCTGGTGCCCCAAGCTCAGAAATGGTGTGGAGGAGCTAAACATTAGCAGGGTGGGTTGTGGCTGGGCCACGTCAGATTTTGAATGCCTGGTCAAGGACTTTAAAGGCGATAGAGAGGGACCTTAAGGTGCCATGCTTCCAGAAAAGTAAGCCACCAGGAGTATATAAAATGGATTGAAGAAGGTAGTAATGGCTGTGGGCAGAGAAGCCAGTTGAGAAGTCATCATAATGAATAAACAACTATGTGATGATGCTGTGAGCCCTTGATTGTACACCGTGTATGGAATGTTTGTATGTTAACAGTGTTTGTGTTTGTATGTTGTTTTATCAATAAAAATATTTCTTTAAAAAAAGAAGTCATCATAATAGTTCAGAGAGGTAACAGGGGGCCTGAACTCAGGGTACTGATAGTAGAAAGGTAAAGAATATGTGAACATGAGAGAGATGACAGGGGTAAGACCAGTAGGAACTTGGAAGTTAATCAAATCAGAAGTGGGTAAGGGTCATTGAAGAAAATCACCAATGCTGTTAGGAGTTGTGAAATAGGACTTGCCCTTAGATAGGCCTTATACACTCAAAAGGTTTCAGGGCCAGGAGGTATCAAGGAAGTGGAGGAGTAGTGGATTGCAGGGGTCGGTCATATGTTCTTTCTAAAGGTATTATCATCAATTAAAAACACCAACGACATACCACTGAACAAAACCCAGCTACTAATTCTCCATCCCATGGACTCCACGTTTGTAACATCCTACTAGGGGCTTTCACACCCACAAAAGAAAGGAAAACGAACAACTCAGGCCCAGGGGGTGGCTGAAGTCCCCGGCTTGCTGTGTTCCTCAGCTGTACCCACTATGGCATCTCTGCACCCACCTCCAGGTCCCTTCCTGCACAGTGGAACAGCAGCGGGGACACCCCCTGCTCCGAGGACTTCCTCATCCTCCATTTCATCCCTAGCATCTGGCAGTTTACCTTAATTTGTGATGCATAAGACCTGAAAAAAATATATATATTTAAGAGTAAATGGGAGGGGCTTCCGGGTCAAGATGGCGGCTTAACAACATGTGCGTTTTAGTTCGTCCTCCAGAACAACTACTAAATAACCAGAAACAGTACAGAACAGCTCCTGGGGCCACGTCAGTGACCAGACACACAGCGTACCCCAGTCTGGACCAGCCGGACTGGCTGTGAGCACCCCCCAGAACCGTGAGTTCCCAAAGCTGC